>JAMZAV010003083.1:0-70308 GCA_024449915.1 Sweltsa coloradensis
GGTGAAAGTGTGTACTATGATTCCAATTTTTTTTTGTTTTTTCCGAAGCAAACCTCCACCTAAGGGGGCAGGTCTTGCAGAGCGCTTTCAGGGACCGTTTCATCGGGATCGGTCAAAACAACAACTTCCGGCCTCGGGCGCTCTCCGACGTGTAGGTAGTGAACGCTAGGTGTTAGGCGGAAGATAGGGAATTCATCCGGGTACTCATCACATGGCTCAATCACTCTTCTAACAACGACTTTACAGTTTTTTTTTTTATAGTTACAATCACCAAAATTCGAAAATAATGAAATATGATTGATGATATGAAAAAATCCATCCCGATCGGGGCTCGAACCCGAGTCTCCCACATTCCAGGTAGGCGCCTTAGCCAACTAGACCACCGAGACGGTAACTACTTAACTTCTGAATTGCAGTTGCATTATAGATCTGAATGAATGGAATTCAGAAGTTAAATAGTTACCGTATAAGTGGTCGATTATAGATATAATGCAACTACATTATTCAGAAGTTAAATAGTTACCGTCTGGGTGGTTAAGTTGGCTAAGGCTCCTACCTGGAATGTAGGAGACTAGGGTAAGAACCCCGATCGAGATGGATTTTTTAACTTCTGAATTTAAAAAAAAAAAAAAAACCACCTACGGGAGTGTTTAACGACCAAACCAAATCGAGAAATGAACAATGAAGACTTCGCAATCGTTATTAATTTTAAACTTTAATATCGAGATCAAGGATGCATTAAATTCAGTATAAACATATTTTAACCAAAATATTTTAAAGTGGTGCCAACCAACAATAAAAGGAATCAAATAACCTTTTGAAACAAACCTTAGTTTTCGTAGAGAACTATTTGTTGCTGATCATCTGTGTTTCTTCTTGGGCCAACATTGTCGGTAGCTGGACCATGCAAACATACAGAGTTGAGGATGGGTGGTATGCATGAGGGCAGCATGAAATACGCTTGATTGACGGTGATTTGACTATGAATCTCCATGATTAGGGAAGCGAAGAAGTATATATTGTTGAGTATTCTAGGACATGTACTAACAATGGATAATACATTACAATAACAAAATCCAACCGTACAAAAAAATGTAGCAAAGGAAAATTAACTAATTAATTACAATTACTTATTAAATCTTTGGGATTTATTGTTTTCGCCTTCACTGGTACATACGTGACAAAAACTGCGGGCGAATGAAGTGAATGAAAAGTGGGAAAAGCAGAAGAAAAGCCATGGCTTAAACGACGATTGATTTTGAAAAAAAATTTGTATGCATTTTTGCCACTAAAGATTTAAGAAAATTTAAAAAAGTGAATCTGTCTGTTACTGTACTCACCTGGATGCGGCGCTAGGAGGAGCGAAAGGGAGAGCGGGGAGGGGAGGAGAAGGGGGTAGAACATAAACAATGTGTTCATCACGCCCGGCGAGTTAGCTCTCGTTGTTTTGAAAAAAGATCTGGAGGAGGTTTTACCAACTAGTTTCGTTGCCCGAGGCTTTATATTCGCTCCAACAAAAAACCCGTATCTCGACACCTATGGTATTGGAATCAGTTGGTGCGGAAGAGACTGCAACCCATGATTGGTAAGCCCGGCTTTTTGCGCGCACCGTTCACAAACACCAAACCCTCTCGCTCAGTGCTCGTTGGTCTTGGGTTAGCGTCGCTGCTTTCATTGCGATGTTCCAGGGTTTGACCCCCGTTTGGGCAAGTTTTTTTAACTTCTCTTTTTGGGTCCGTCATTTCTTGGTTAGAAATTTTTAAAACGGTGCTTTGGAGCCGTCCCTAGCAACAGGCACAAAAAATAATTGTAAGGATTGTTCCGAATCCTGCTTCCGGGGGTGAATCGTGTCCAGATTATTAGTGATAAGTCGGTTTTTTCCAACTTTAATATCCCGGTCTCTATTGGGTCTTTTTTCGCCCGCGATGGTGTGGCGGGCCTACGGATTGGTTGGTTGGGTTTAAATTTAATGCTTCCACTCCCAAATCAGTTTGGACCGAGTGGGAGGGAAACCCTTTAACAAAATTTTGTATTTATTTGTGACAGTCGGCCCTGCTGTCCCCGGGCTTTGGGTACCGCTGCACAAATTTTACATAAATATTTTAACTAGCTCAATGTTTCACACAGGACCCCTAACTTCAATTTTTATATTGAAATTAATTCTCTTAATTAATTATCTAACCGACAATTAGGTCTCAGGATATTTACTAAAAAAGGTTTGTAAATTTTTCACCTTTTTTTACCTTTTCTCTGCTGATCTCAGCCCCTCCCGTTGTAACTGCCGACGGCTAGGCCCCTTGCAGCATCTATATTACGGGCTAATTGGTACTACTGTGGGATATTGTAGGGTTGCTTTTAAAATGAAAATATGTTTTTTACGTTTGAAACCTCAAAGTTAATATTTTTTTGCTTTGGTTATGGTGATACTTTAAAACATGGCGGGTTTTCCCTCCCTAAGAGCTCTTTGCCCTAACTTATGTACTTTTACTAAAATTGATTTTTTTACAGAATTGGTAAATTATTTTTTATGCAGAGACTGTACTTTCCTTATGTATCTTTCCAATGTTATTGCGCTGTCCTTTTCGTTCGTTGTTTTTTATTTTTGGTTTTTTAAATTTTTCCTAATTCCCCATATAAGAAGCATCTTATTCACACGTAACTTGTTTATGGCGCACTTTTTATCGGCGTTGTTTTTGATGTTGATTTTCCGTCCGCGGCGAAATCCCGACTCCAAATTTGAAGCGCTGTGGGGTTCTTGGCTTTTTTAGATTTCCCTCTAAACACGATGTAACGGATTTATTATGATTGTTTTTTTGGGAAATTTAAGATTCTTGTCTTTTTTAGATTTGCTTCAAAAACACATGTAAGGGAGAAATTATATTTTTTTATTGGTAATTAAGATTTCTTGCTGTTTAGCTTTGTTTCAAACCCATGTAAGGATGATTTTATGATTGTTTTTTGGGAAAATTAAATTCTTGTTGTTTAATTTTTGCTTAAAACCGATGTAACGGATGATATTATATTGTTTTTTGGAAATAAGTTTTGTCTTTTTAGCTTTGTTTTCAAAACACGATGTATGGATGAACTCGCTGTCTTCCGGTAGCTCGGATGGTTTATCGCACGATTAGGCAACGGGCCCCCACTCGCGGACACGACTTTACGTTTTTTGGACAATAGCCCCATCGCGGTTGACCTTTTGAGAACGATTGATTACAGGGGGATTGAATTTCTTAAGTACCTCTAATTTTACTTTTTTTTCTTACGATTAATTACATTTTTTAGATTTGACACACTCTTCACACTTGCTATTCAAGATTATCACGTATTATTTTTACACAATAAAAACGATTTTAATTATCAGTACTTCGATATTTCACTCATTATACATCAGAAACTTCGTTTTATTTTCACAACGTAAAAAACTTAGCCCCTTTTTTTCATAAGGTCCCCTAAATTATGCTACCCATCCATCCTGTTTTAGACGGGCCTGGTTCCCCCCAATTTGGGAACTGTTCACAGCCCGATAGGCCACCACACGCCCCCCTAACATCCACAAGACCACACCCCACCCCCAATTTACTTAACCAACTGTCTTGTTGCAAGGCGGGCGCAACTTTCCTGTTTTCACCCCCCTCTTGGACGTTCTAGTTTTCTTTGAATCCAAAAACTATCTACTCTGTGCTTTTTCAACTTGATTTTTTCTCTCAATTTTTTTATAAAGGGACTTAGGACCTTTCTGGCTTAAACCCCAAGTTCCCCCTATGGACCAGACTATTTTTGTTTTTACTGCGACACTCACTGTCCCAAAAGAACTGATTTGATTGGGTATTACTTGATGTTTGCCCAGCACACTATGTGCCCCTCGTCGCCCCGGCATTTTGGGACGTTCCCGCAAGACTTCGCTAGCTAAAATTCGGACGGATGGGGGGGGGTTGTGTTTTTCTGTTCCTTTGCTGCCCACATGAAGACCACTTATCTACTCGTCAAACGCCTCCGCCCTTTTTCCCTCGCCCAACAGCTTCTCCCAGATTTAAACCCTTGAAGGATCTACCACCTGTAGCTGGGGTCTTAGGTCCATATCTTTTTGGTGGTTGATTATTTTTAAATCAATATTAATACGATCAAACGGTTGGAAATGCAAAAGATAATCACTAAGTTGATATGGAAATGGGGAACCCTCTAATACGTTATATGCAAATGAGCATCCCAATTTTTATATGGAAAGAGCTACCTCTAATACGTTAGTATAAAAATAGCTACCCAAAGGGTTGTTTGGGAAAAGAGCTATCCTCTAATACGTTGTATAAAAATGAGCTATCCCTAAGTTAAATTTTGGAAAATGACTACCTCTAATACGTTAGATGCAAAGAGCACCCCAAAATTGATATGGAAAGAGTATCCTCTAATACGTTGTAGCAGATGAGTTTCCCCCAAATTTTGATAGGGAAAGGTACCCTCTAATACGTTAGATAGAAAATAATAGATAAATTTTTTTTATTCCTTAGACTTACGGTACAAGTTTTACTCTTTGCAGAGAAAGGAATAGTATAAAATTAAAAATTAATAATAAAGTGATGTAATTATAATGATTAACAGTTTGAAAAAATAGTTGAAATAAAGCATAAATGAAAATTGATTGATATTGATTTTGTATGTATGATGTTTGATAATTTTAATTATATATATATATATATGATGATTCATTAATTGATTAAAAATGATAACACAGTGTTTATTTTAAAAAGTAGAGTAGATGCAAACTGTGCGCTACATGATTAAGAATCAAAAAATAAAAAAAAGTTGGATAAAAAGAAATTTTTGATGTGATATTGTGATAAAATAATTGCTGATGGCACAGAAAACAGCAATGAGTCGGAGAATGTGTTATTTAAAATTATGATGTTGTTGTTGATTAGTGTTTAGGGAAAAGTAGAGTAAGCAAAATATGCCCTACTAATTAAAAATTCATAAGAAAAAGAAAATTAAATTAAAGCAAAATTGTTTTGGGTATTGTGATAAGAATTGCTAAGGGCACGAAAACAGCAATGATGTACATAGAATTGGTGCCCCTTAAAAATTAATGATATATATGTGTGTGTGATTGTTTGATTAGTTTTTATTTTAAAAGTAAAGAATAAAAATAATGATGCCCTACTAATTAAGAATTCTATAGAATAAAAAAAATTTGGGAAAAAAAGCAATATTGAGTGATTTTGTGAGAGAATGCTGAGGCACAAAAAACAGAAATTGGAGGAGTACGCAGAATGTGTTTTATATACCTGCACAATCCAGGAAGCGTGTAAGACATTTTAATTTAAAATTTGTTACATCATTTGGCAAAGGGGAAATTTAAAAATTTTTAAATTACAGTGCTTTTTGTGGTTATACCTAAAATTTGTAAAATTTAATAAAAAAAATAAATTTAACGCAAATATTTACATGGAGGGGTACATTGATGGAGTAAAAGCGTTTGCTGTGGATATGATTTCAATTTTATGTTTAAAGGGAAGACGGGTGGGAGGGGTTTTGAGGGGTCAGGAGTTTATTTTAGAGGGGGAAAAGATAGAATTCAGGCCTTGGCAAAAGGCGCAGATTGTGGGAGGGCCGTGATTAAAGGGTTTGGGCTTAGTGTTAGGGGAGTGCACAGAAGCATTAGAGGGAAAGAGGTTACGGTTGGTGTGAACGAAAAATGGGCTGTTTGGATAAGGGTACATGCTAGAGAAAGAATACCAAGTTCCTTTGAAAAGTTCTCTACATGGGTTTTCTTCGGAGACACCGCTATGATACGAACCGCTCTTTTTGGGGAAAGAATATCTGTTCGAGGGGGGAAGCCCCCAAAATAGCAGGCCATATATAATGGAGTGAATGTGTGCAAAGTAAACTAGCAAAAGGAGTGGGGGTAACTATTTGTTTTTACTTTCTGATTGAGTAGCACCGATAATATTTTTTTGGCAAAAGTGGGTTTCATGGATGGACCAGTCTAGATTTCAGTTAGTGCAAGGCCCAGACTTTGACTGGTGGCCGGGGGGTAGTTCAGAGTCAAGACGAACAAGGGGACTGGCGTGGGATCTTATAAGGGGTGGAAAGTAAGAAAACAGGTTTTTTTTAAACGTGAGATGGTGAGTTGTTTGCGAGGGGTATGTGACATTAACGTAAATTGAGTTTTTTAAGGGGGGAAAGGCCCAAAGGGGTTTGGGGTTTGGGAGTGTCAGCAGTTTTTGGAGTCATCAGCATATTTGGGGAGAGTGCCCCCTTTTTAAGTAGGGGGGACTGGGCGTTGACATAAAGGGTTTGGCTAATGGTCCCCCAAAATTTATCCCTGGGGAACCCCGCAGACATTTTGGGAGGGTTTAAGCGGGTTTGGGGACGGATTGACTATTAGATTTTGGGTTCCACTACTTGGGGACGGGGCCCCAAAAAAGAGGAAAACCAACAAAAAAGCTACCCACGGATACCGTAAGAAGTAGTTTTTCGAGAAAATTTTTTGATCAATGGTGTCGAAAGCCTTGTCTGTCGTAGAACAATCCCACAGCTTGGTCGCCTTTTTTCGAGAGCAAATAGAGGGGGGACAGAAAAAATGTAGATTGCACTGGGGTGGGGTTTGTTTTTCAAGAAAACCGTGTTGACTAGGGGAATAAGTTGTGGGGGATTTAGAAATGAAAATTAGCGATCGTGCATGTATATTCAAATATTTTGGAAAAAGATGAAAGGAGGGGGATGGGACGATGTTTTTTCATTTTAGATTTTTTACCCTTTTTGGGTTTTAAAAAGGGATAATTTTTGTCCTTTTTGCTTGGGGGGAAAAAAGGCCCTTTAGAGAAAGGCGGTTAATAATGAGGCTATGGGCCAGAGGAAAGTCCCTACATTGGATAAAAAGAGCCGGCACTTCATCTTCCCCTAGGTTTTGGAACCAAAATTTTTAAACCAAGTACTTTTTAAAAGGAGGGGGTAGGATGAGAAAAATGGGATGGCCCAAAGGAGGTGGCAAGGGTTTTTCGAGGGGGGGGGTATTTATTGGCACATTGGTTTTACCAAAAATCATGGTTATGAAAATTTATTAAAAAGTTCGCATTGAGACGATGCATCGATAAACTTCACCTTAATGGTTGCTGAGTCGCTTTGGGTTTTTGAGGAGTGGGCCCCTTTATTTATCATGGACCAAAAAGCTTTTGAGGGGTTCCTAAAAATTCAGAGATTTTGGAGTCATTAGTGAAGTTTTGCTGACGTATATTTTTAGCATGGGACTTTTTTTAATCACGATATTGTTTTTTTATGTATTTTGGGGTTTTTCAAACTTCAGTTTAGAATGGGGGATCTCAAGGTCGGGGGGTTAAATCGAGATGTGGGATCCAGGGGTTGACTTTAGGTTTGTAAAGGCAAATTTTAGCGGAAATGATTTTTTTAAAAGACATGGAATGTGGAAAGGGAAACTTGAGAGGAGTTCGTCCACATTTCCAGGAAAGGGACACGACTGCCAATTTTTAGTACTTGCATTGTCTGAAAGTTGGGTGTATTTTTGGGATTGAAAAAACTTTTTATTTTTTAATTTTTGGGGGAAGGGTTTTTTGTTAGAGAGGGAAAATTTAGCATGGGAGATGGTGACAGACAGACCTGTGTCTGTTGAGCTTTTCCGAGAAATCATTGGGTAAAAGTTGTGAAGTGTTGTCAAAGGGAACAATTGTATCAGGACGCGGGTTGGGGTGCAAAGGTCTCTTGATATTAAAAAAGTGAACTAAATCGAGCAGTTTTGATTGAGCTGGGGGTTGTTTTAGAAAGTCTACATTATGACACTACATAAAATGATATCTTTTTTGGGTTTCTTTGGGGAAAAGATGATACCTCGTCTAGCTTGAGGAAAATTTTTTAAGTCACCTAGAGGAGATCGGTAAACGGATAGAAAAAATGAAGTGCATGTTTATATGGTGCCAGGAAAATGCGGCAATTCAAAAAATTTTTCAAGCAGTAAAGATTTGACCTCAGGAATAGGAATCAAGTTAAAATGGGTTTTTGCGAGGATTTCAACTCCTCCCTGAATGAACTGGATCGACAGAAAAAATCCATTTACTAGTTTAATACAGAAAGAATTGTTTTCATGAAGAGTGGCCAAAGTTCGAGGGCAGAATATATCGGGAGATAGACGCTTAGTTATAAATTTGAGTTCTTCAAAATTTTTTTACGGACAGAGGACATTTAGGAATGCAATTTTAGAAATTGAAGTTGCTGGCATGGGAGTTGGGGGAAGGGAAAAAAAGTGATGGTCTGTTAGGGGGGGGATTTTGGGGGAAGGGATTCAGCCTTAAGGGCTTCGGGTTTGGGCGTACTTTGTCAAAGGGGTGATAAAAATCTGTGTGTCTGTAATTGAGGTGATTTTTTATCTTGTTTTATCAGTAACGTTTTAAGGGAATTATGGGTTGATGGTATCTAGTCAAATAGGGTGGGTTTTGGGGGGCTTAAAAAGGGTTATTATTTCTTTTTTTGAATTGTCATTTAAAAATTTCTACTAACTCTCTAGTGCCAACAGTTTTTTAGTTTATTGCCTATACCTTCACTTTTTCATCAAGTCACGTAGTTGCTGGGGAGGTACATTTTTTCAGGGCCTTAGCTCTTTCACTTCATTCTATCTGTTGACTTCGGGGGTTGCCATAAGTGTGAGAAGCCTCCTACACTCACCCCTCTGAAACATCTCCAGTCACGATTTTACTTCGGGGGGGGGGGGACGATAGTTGCGTTAGCGTTTTGGGGAATCGTCCCCCAAAATCGAGGACTCCCAGGCAGGGGCAATGGTTGCGCTCAGCATTTGGGGGAAACATCGTCCCAAAAACCGAGCATTCTGCATCATCTCACAGTCAGACCTGACATCGAGGGCAGGAAAAACGTTGCCTTTTTAGCAGTTAGGCAAAACATCTACCCGGGCTCGAGGTAGCCCAAAGGGGAGGGGCGATGGTTTTGGGTTTCCAGCATTGGGGAAAACATCATATCCCCAAAGATTTAGGCCCAGGCCGGGCGATAATTGCGCTCCAGCAGTTTGGGGAATTTTTATCCACGAAACTCGAGAGCTCCGAGGGGAAGGACAATATTGGCTAGCATTGGGGAATCTCATCCCAGAGACTCTAGCTGCTCCGAGAACGGGACGATTTTTGCGATCCCGCAGTTTGGGGAATCATCCCCCGGATTCAGCTGGCTCAGAGGGCAGGGGGCGATATTTGCACTCCAATTTAGGGTTCTTCTTGGTTTTGGGTTTTTTTAGGTACGTTGATGATGGACTTGGGAAGACGATCTCATCAAGATTTTTTGAATCAAAGCTGTGGTCTGGGTTGAAACAATGCACCGAGTTGTTTGGGTGCCATGATAGTACATATTGATCTCATTTTCATTTGATTTTTTTTTACATTTCCCGATTTTTTTGGGTGAAGGCCCCTTTGGGAAAAGTCAGTTGGCAAAATCCCCTTATTTTTATCAACATCAAAATATCAAGTGTTTGCACGGCCCTTTAATGTTGGGATTTACTTCATCGCTGGGAAATTTGGGACTCTCGCGATAAATAATGCCCGTGGCATACACCAATGGGTATGTTTCTTGCATGTCCGATTAACTGTAAAATATCCATTAATTTAAGGGGGTCTTTTTCATTTTAACGAATTAGTGCCTTTTTTAATATCAAGTGCCCACGATTTCCTTGCGGAGGGCTGCTTCTATTTTTTTTTCTTTAATTGCCGAGGGGGATTTTCCCGGGTGAATTTTCAAAAAATATCCTTTTTTGCTTTTAAGTATGACATCCGCTGAAAAAAAGAATCGCTAAGTACTAGGGCAAGATTTTGGCTCAGTGGGTGATTAGTGCGTCCCTTTTTTGAGTTAATTGGTGTAGGTATGCAGGATCAGGGGTTCTTGTTTGATTAGGAACTGTTTTTATTGCGGGAAATTTTGGGGTTCTGTTTCATTGTGAGGGGGGGGGAAATCTTTCCCAGATTTTTAGAGCAGTTCAAATCGTTTTTTAGTCACAAATTCCAGTAGACTGTTTTTTTTAATGCTATTATATAGAAAATTCCCGGGGTTTTGGGAGGATTTTGTATGTTTTATATTGCAGATGAGCTATCCCTAAGTTTATATGGAAAAGGCTATCCTTAATACGTTTTATCAGATGACTATTAAGTTGATATGGAAATACTATCCCTAAACGTTTTGTATGCAAAAGTTTTTATATACCCGAAATTTTGATATGGGGCGGTAGGCACTCCAACCCTGACATATTTTTATTTTTTTTTGTTCTTTTGTAATAACATCCTACTCTTAATCCAATAATAATTCCGGTGGCCGGGAAAAGTCCCCAAGGCCACGATTCACTTTTTTCCCAGCGTCTAAGGTTTTTTTTAACCTTTTTTTTATCTTCTAAACAAATTTTCCAATTTTAAAAAATTTTTTTCCTTTCTTAGCGTTTTGTATTTCCAAAATATTATACATTTCCTCTTCCCACCTAATTTGCCCCCCTCATATAGTGTTTGTTCTCTGATCTTCTTAAAATTTTAAATTTGGGAATTCTTTCCTCCTGCATCATCTTCATGTGTCCGAACCGCTGTAGCTTAAATAAATATATTGTTATTCGAGCTAGTTTTTTCGACGTCCAATAAATAAAAAAAAATAATTAAATCCGAAATTTGGGAAAGTCTACCCACTCAGCCCACACAAACAATTTTTCAGTGGGGGACATAAACCAAAGTGACCAAGCCAACCCGGGCAGGCCCCGACGCAATCGACGAGTGAACGATAACCAACCAAAGATCAAAATTTGTAATGGAAATATAGCAAACCCAGTGGTATGGACAGTGCCAACACCCGCCCCAATCAACAAGGCCGACGATTCAGAAATACTTTTTATTATCATGTGCCTCGTTGCTAGGACGGCTCCAAAGTCACCGTTTACAAATTCTTAAGATAAGAGCTGATAGATTTCAGTCCAAATCGGAAGTTAAAAAACTTCTGACTTTAGCGGGAATCGAAAACCCCGAACCTTCTGCATTGGAAGCAGGTAGGCTTATCACAGAACCAACGAGCCACTAATAATAAATAAAATGAAATAAAATATAAACGCATAACCTTTTAATTTACTGATTTCCCCTATTTTAGACCCCCAATTTAAGAAATTTGGGGGTTTGGTTTTCCCCGGGTTAAAAAATTTCCCAGGGTTTTTTAAATCCCTTCAATCCCTGTTTTTATGAAAAAACAAAAACTATAAAAAAAGGGGGGGGGGTTTTAAAATAACAGGGCGGTGGAAAGGGGGGGGGAATTTGGGGATTTTTCCCCCCCCCAAAAATTTTTTTAACCCGGTGCCCCCCCCCCCACTTCAGAATTTAGAAATTCGGGTCCGCCGTAAAAAACCCCACGGAAACAAATTCTGAAAAACCCAAATTTTTAAATTTTAAAAATTTTTTCCAAACTGTGTTTTCCCTTTTGGGTTTTTTGTAAATGAGTAAAAGTACTTTTAAAATTTGGGCATAGGTAGCGGGGGGGAGGGTTGTGACAACCGATTTTATGACTTGACACTGACATTTGGAAAGGGGAAAATCCCCCTTCACTCTTTTAAACGGGCTAAAAAAGCCATTCATGGGCCCTATCTCTTAAAAAACTATTCCAACTTTTTTTTTTATTTTTTCATATTTTTTAAACTGTGGGGGCAAAAAATGACTTTAAAATTTTTGGTATTGCTTTTGGGGCCCCACAAATTTTTTTTTTTAAAAACGCACCAAACACCCCTCTAAAAACCTAATTTTAAAAATTTTTCGCTGGGGGCCGCTGTTTTTTGGGGGCTTCCCCCCCCAAACCCCCCCGTGCTTGGAAACAGTTTTTGTTTTTTTTCCCCCCCCACTCAAAAAAGGTTTCCTTTACGCGCCTGGTACCAGAGTTCCCCAAAAGAGGTTTTAAAAAAAAGACCATTAACACGTTTTTTGAATTTTTTTTGGGGTGTGGTCCCCAAAAGTTTAAATTTAAAAAATTTTGTTTTCGCTTAATCTTGTTACATCTCACGTAAATTTTTTTTGGAATTTTTTGGGGCCCACCCCCCCCCCCCCCTCCCCTACCCCCTTAAAACCCCCCAGGGTACAAAAACCTGTCTATATTCTTTTTGGGAACGGCAAGGGCAAAAAAAAAAACCGGCATTTTCCCATCGATAAAGAAATCGAAAAATCTTTTAAGATAACAATTGTGTATATAACAAAAAAGAAAAATTTAGTTTCCCCAGTTAACATTGATAAAAAAACATATAACCCTTACATAAGAAAATTAAAAATTCCAAAATTTAATTTTAACAACATTAGCCTTTTCTTTGGGATAAGTTTTTTTAACATTCCCATACATAGAAAAATTTAAAAATTAAACAAATAATTTAAAATTAATTATAATTCTAATAACTGATTTTTAATAAAAGTTTTTTTAAAAACGGAAAACCCCCCAAAATTTTTAAAACTCTTGAATTTCACAATTAAAAAAACCCCAAACGATTTGTTTAAATCTTTAATCTCATGTTAGAAATTTTTTTAGGGTTTTTTGGTCCCAAAAAAATCGATTTAATTAGTTTGCTTGGTTTAAAAATTTTTTATTTAGAATTGTTTAAATTAAATACCTCGTAATTAAAGCTTTAGATGTTATAATTTCCCTGCTTTTTAAATACAATCCGTTTATATAATGGGGTTTCATTCCACTCTTGTTTTTTTGAAAAAGTATTAAAATTTAAATCCATACCTTTTCCGGGAAAGAAAAACACAGACGTACGGGGCATCAGGAAAGTGATTGATTCATATATGAAATTCGCCCCTTTAAA
Source organism: Sweltsa coloradensis (assembly GCA_024449915.1). Lineage (NCBI taxonomy): Eukaryota > Metazoa > Arthropoda > Insecta > Plecoptera > Chloroperlidae > Sweltsa > Sweltsa coloradensis. The sequence continues at coordinate 12,812 of JAMZAV010003083.1, forward strand.
TTTTTAAAAAAAAAAAACACCAAAAACCAAAATTTAAAATTTTTTTTTAAATTTTAAATTTAAACTTTTAAACTAGCCAGGGGCGAAAAGCGACTTTTGAAATACCCAAATTCCCAACTAAAACCCATTTTGTCTGTGTTTTCTCACCCCATCAACCAAATTTAAAAAAAATTCGTTCGTGAAGGGGGCCCTTTGGGAAAGGGTACAAACCCCTTTTTTGAAAGGGGAAGAAAAATTTTAAAAATTTTTTGTCTGTATTTTGGCAATCATTTTTTTTTTTAACCATTCAAAAAGATTGAAATTTAAATAAAAGGGAAGCCTCCTTTTTGGGCAGGAAAAGTACTATAAAAACAGTATCCTAGAAAAGGGTTTTAAAATTTTGTGCCAAGAGCAGAATTACTTTTTTTAAAAATTTAAAAAAAGAAAAAATTTTTTTTACGGACCGGGTGCCGCATCATTTTTAAATTTTTTTTAAATCGTTTATATTAATTTTTTTTTAAAATTCAGAAATTTTAAATTGCCCGGGGAGGAATTTTTATGTGCAAATTTACGGCAAAAATCCAAAGAGCAAAATGTTAAAGAAAAATTGAAAATTTTTTTGCAGTCAAACAGATGATACACCTTAAAATGCAGGGTTTAAAGGTATAGGGTTTTAAACCCAATCTCTTCTCATTTACATCCCCAAAAACTGGGAAAAACGTTTAAAAGGTCCCGCCACGTTGATGGATAAACTTTTTTGTTTTTTTTTTAGTTTGTGTAAGACCACTTTTCCTTTCAAGTGTTTTTGGGAATCCCTTTGTGGGTGTTTTTGTCAATTTTTCTATTTTTTTATTTTTAAATTTTGTTAATTGTTATTATAAACCAAAAAAACCTAATATTAAAACCTTTATTTTTATGGTTCTGGTTTAACTTTTTCAGCTTTTTTTTCAAAGGTACACATTACCAAAATTTTAAATGTCCATGTAAAAAAATTGAAGGGGTTTTTAGCCCCCCCTTTTGGGTCAGAATGGGCCCCAAATGTCACAAAAAATATCGCTCTAAAATCGAAAAAAAATCGCAAAGTACTAAAATTAAAAAAAAATCTTCGATTGTACCCAAAAACGGGGCAGGTCAAAAGGTTAAGGGGATTTCAAAATGGTTACCTTAAATTTTTTTCAAAATCGCATTTGCCGTTTTTCCCGGTAGAGAGCGAACAAACAGACCAAAATTTTAAAAAAAAAAAAAAAAAAAGGAGGGGTCAGGAAATTGAATTTCTTTTGCTTCGCTCCCTCCAAAAATTGCTTCGGATTTTTTTTTTTGCCTTTTCAAAATTTATTTTTAAAAATTTAAAGGCTAAATCCCCCGATTTTTTTTTTTGATTTTTAAAAAAACTTAAAAATTTTCTTCCCAAACTCAAAGTGCTTTTACAATCCCCCTATTTTTCCCCCATTTGACTACTGCGCGTTATATTTTATAATGACTTTTACCCGAAGACTTATCTTTCGACTTCAGGGCCCGGGCCAAAAAACTTTCGTTTTATTATAGGTTTTTTAAAACCCGATTTATAACCCAAGTTTTCAAGGAATTTTCAATGGGGTACTTTCGGGTTGCAAAAGAGGGATTTTTCCCCCTCCTAAAGTAAGGTTTTCCAGGGTGGAAAATGCATTCCGCGCTTTACGTGTCCCATCGATTATATTGGAAAAGGACAAATGGTTTTGGGAAATTTTCCCAGGGTTTGGGGGATTAAGGGGGCCCCAAACCCTTGCATTCCCAAACAACGGGGGCTGAGAAAAAACTCGAAAAACCCTTTAGTTTAAGAAATTGGGCGGTGTTGCGGGGATTTTTAACCCCTGACCTATAAACCCAATCAGAATCGGGACTTAACGCTCGAGCCAACACTCTTCGTATTTTAAAAAAAATTTTAATACTTTTTTTGTTATTTATTTTTAAATTTCATATAATGTTGAAAAATTAAAACAAAAATCTTCTACTCTCCACCTACACTGGTAACAAGATCGAGTTTTTTTTTGGAAAGAGCGTAGGCGAGCGTAGCGAGCGAAGCGAAGATTTCCTTTCACTCCTGGGGAAAAAAATCCGATTTTTTTTTTCTTTTTTTTGGGGGGCCCGTTTGTTAGCACGATTTCCCCGGGTAAAACCCATACCCCAATTTCGATGAAAAATTTTTTGGGGGGCCTTCGGGAAAACTCTGAACTTAGAAATGCCACGTTTTTTGAGCGCAAACGAAAATTAAATTTTTCATGAAAATCCAATTTTTTTTAATTATTTTTTTTTTTTTAAACCCTTCTTCGACTTATAACACCACAAAGCTTTATCCGATTTTTAATGATTCTTACCCAAAAACCCATATTTTAATGAATTAAATTTGGGGGAAATTTTTAGCGCGATCCAAAATTATTCTCATGAAATCCAAATTTTTCGCTTTTGGGAAAAAAAAAATACCCCTCATCCAACAAAGCGCCCAAAAAACGTTTTGCGAAACTTTCCCAGTATCTAATGGAAACATTGGAGATCTATATTTTAAAAAAAAATTTTTTTTCATTTCCCTTAAAAAAAAGATACCCCTGGTCCCCCTTGTTCCCCCTTTTTTGACTGTTTTTTTGGGGTGAACGTACGGGGGGGTAACGGGCGGGGGGGGGAAACGAAGATTCCATTTTTACTACACTGGAGAAAAAAAAATTTTTTTTTTTTTTTTTTTTTTTTTTTTTGTATTTTTTTTTGTTTTTTTTGCACATTTCGGCTTAACCCATACTCCGATTGGATGAAATTTTTTTTGGACCTTCGAAATCTCTGAAAATAAGAAAAAGGCCCCGTTTTTTTACGCAACGAAAAATAATTTTTTCATAAAATCGCAATTTTTAAAAGATTTTTTTTTTGGGGTTTTTGGGGGGGGGGGGAAAAAATTCTTCCCCTTTAAAAATACCTCACGCTTTGGGCCGATTGTAATGATTTTTTCACAGGAACCTTTTTTTTTTATGAATTTTTTATATTCGTTTGGGAAAAATTTTGGGGGCAAACGAAAAATTTTTTTTTTTCATGAAAAAACGCAATTTTTTTCCGGGGTTTTTTTCTTTTTAAAAAAAATTCTTTGACTTATAACACCTACAAAGCTTTTCCGATTGGGAAAGTTTTTTTAAAAGAAAACCCTTTAAATTTTTATGAAAACGATAATTTTGGTGAAATTTTTTTGGGACAATAAATATTAATTTTTTTATGAAAATCGAAAAAATTTAAAATTTTTTTCTTTTTTTAAAAATTTCGATTAATTAAAAAAATTAAAAATTAAAATTTTTTTTTTTTTTTTATTTTTAAAACTTTAAAAAAAAAAATCTTCAACTTAGTAAAAAAGATTTTTTTAAAAAAAAAAGAAAAACCCCCATAAAACATGGCAAACTTTTAATGCACCAAATTTTTGCTCTCCAAAAACGCGGGGGGACTTAAACGTTTTTCCCCATAAATTTGCATACTTTTTAACTCTGGCCAACATTTGTTTTAATGTTAAATGCCCAAATAAAAAAATTTCCTTTTTTATTTTGAAAATTCAGCTAAATTTTTTCAAACCCTTCTTCATCACTCTTGCATGCCCAAAAATCCTATTGCCTGGAAACCCAACCAAAATGGATTTGGGTTTTTTTAAATTTTGTGATCAGTTTATTTTTCGACGTTCGCGTTTTCCCCTATTATTTTTGAGGGGGAGCTCTGGCCGGGTTTTTGGGGGCGTGTTGCATTAATTTTTAAAAACACCCTTTTTTTAAAAGGGGGCGCAATAGACCTAACCGGTTGAAGCGCCCTAGTTTCTCACGTCGTCGTCATCATTCTACGACTCTTATATTTAAAGAGAAAAGATGAGCGTATGAGCACATTTTAACATTTGAAATATTTTATCTCCTGCACAAACTTGGGAAATAACTACCGCAATTACCACTGTATGGTGGCATATTCATGATCAGTAAATAACGTACTGCATAAAAACCTGGTTTTCTTGAGTTCAACCAACAGGCTTAATGATTTGTTAATTCCAACAGACGGAACTTTCAGTTATCATGATGGCAGCTAAGCTGTGTGGAACTCTGATCAGGATGGCTATGATGGTGGCTGTGGTCGCTAGCACCCAAGTGAGTATAAGAACCTATGAGAAACAACCCGATAATGTGTCTGCCTTGATACTTGAGGTTATCATTGGAAATTACCAAGACGATAGACCATATCATTGATTTGGCTTGTACATTTTTATTTAATACTAGGAAAACGCTTAAGTCCCGCCGCGTTGTTGGATGAGCGTAATTGGTGCATTGAGCTGCCATGTGTTATGCGGATTTTCTGTTCTGTGAAAAAATCATTACTAAGTTGAAGATTTTTTTTTAATTATTTAAAAATAAATAAAAAATAAACTTTAATTTTTAATTTTTTTAATTAATCGTAATTTTAAAAAAGAAAAAATCGTAAAATTTCGATTTTCATAAGAAATAATTATTTGATTGTGCTCAAATTTCACACGAATATATCGATTCATAAAATTAAGGTTCTGTTAAAAAATCATTACAATCGGATAAAGCATGTAGGTGTTATAAGTCAAAGAATTGTTTTAAAAAAGAAAAAACACGTAAAATTGCGATTTTCATGAGAAATAATTTTTCGATTGCGCTTAAATTTTCCACGAATATATAAATTCATAAAATAAAGGTCCTGTGAAAAAATCATTACAATCGGACAAAGCGTGTAGGTATTATAAATCGAAGAATTTTTTTCAAAATCGAAAAAAAAATCGTAAAAATTGCGATTTTTATGAGAATTATTTTTTCGATTGCGCTCAAAAACGTGGCAGTTCTAAGTTCAGAGATTTCGAAGGTCTCAATAAAATTTCATCGCAATCGGAGTATCGGTTTAGCCGGAATCGTGCTAACAAACAGACAAAAATACAAAAAAAAAAAAAAAAAAAAAAAAACATTCCGGATTTTTTTCTCCAGTGTAGTGAAATGGAATCTTCGCTTCGCTCGCTACGCTCGCTACGCTCATCCAATAACTTATCTTGCAATACGCTCAGATATAAACTAGTTAAATCGTGGCACAATGATCAATTTCGGAACCAATTTCTAAATTGGGTATATTTCCACACTAAACTAAAAAATGCGTCCACCAAGATCCGAAAAACAATTGTCAAACTTGACAATGGTAAAATGCTCTAGTATTATATTTGGGGGAGAAAATCAGGTTTCCAAAAACGCCTATTTTTGCAAATTTTCGTTAAAAAAGTATCAAAATTCTTGAACAATCACAATTCAAAGATAGATATTTTTAAAAGGTCATTTAGGTGTTCTATTACGCTATAGACGAAGTCGTTAAAATATTTAAGTAGTGTAATAGCTCATTTAGATTTTCGTATACGATATTTTGACCCATTTTAGGGCAAATGATTGGGACACAAAATTTCTACCGTAACAATTTAAAATTTGTGATATCTTTTATTTATTTTAGAATTCTTTGATTTTTTCCTTTATTTTTAGAAAAAAATTTGATCTTTTCTGCAATTTTTTTTAAATATACGTGTTTAATTGAATATACTACAGATTAAAAAGGTAAACAGGACATCTAGGAAATGTGTTAATTTTTGTGTTTTTGTACAAAATTTGATTTTTAAACCAGTACAAAAATCCTTTTAACCATCAGAATTTAGTGTGTAAAATTTTACCAATTCCAAACAAAACAAAGCAACTTTTTACCCGGGTTATAAATACTAGGAAACGCTCAGTTGGACGCGTTGATAAGCTAGCACGTGCTATAGCTAGACCCACATTGCACATTTTTATAAATTTTAAAATTTACGACGTTCGCGTTTCCAGTATTATTTATTATTGCCAAGGTATTTTGGGTAAACCCGTGTGTAAACCTTTACTTTGTGGATAAAATCCACCGCCATCTAGAGGACCTTGACTCCTTGGGAAAAATATTTAAACTCTTTGGTGACAAATAATAGACTGCTTTCTCGAAAGTATTGTGATTACTTCTAGGTGGCAGTGCATTAGAAACTTCGCGCTTCTTTTCGTTGCCATGGCAACGTTACTTTCGTTATAATGTAATTTCCATCTACACTACTTATCGGATCAAAATAAAATTAACATATTCGTGACCGGACGGACATTCTAAATGATTTGGCCATCTCAGATTTTGTCGCCGGTTAGTTTGAAAAAAAAACTTTCGATTAACTTTAATGTAACTTTTTAACTTTTTGAACGATTTTGCCACAAAACTAATGGCATTCAATCGAGAACGAAGCTTGCGGATGGTCAAAATTTCAACTCGATCCGAGCCTCCGTTCGAACGTTATGGCGAGACATACAAACAAAAAAACAAACAAACAAAAAAAAAAAAAAACAGTTACTAATTTTTCCGGCAGAGTCAAATGGAAACGCTCGCTTCGCTCGCTTAATGAAAAACTAAAAAAGTTGTGTAGAATTTGAAAAATTGCGGGAAATAATTATCTAACTGCCCTATAAAGGGTAAAAAATCGTTCACGAAAAGCAATATTAAATGATAGAGACGTAAGGCAACAAAAAACTCAATCGTGGTTAAGGTGGTAAGTCTGGAGAAATATCTACCCGCATTGAATTAATAGTAAACAGCTATAGGTACGTATAACTTAACTTGATATCTAAAAGGTGATTGCTAAAACATTCCTCCACATTCAGCATGACAGGCAATACCCTATGTTTTAGATGTCCGTCAGCGGAGGCAGTTCAACCGAAGTACTCCAAACATTGTCCAGCTCCAAAATCCTTGCCGAAATACAAGAAACACTCGACCTGCTCAAGGATGGTGAGACAAAAGTTGTCCTTGATGATGATAAAAGGGACGTCGTGGTTGTGTTGGGAGTTACAGGCTCGGGCAAAAGCACGTTGACCCAATTCATCGCTAGGGACATCGAAACACTGATAGCAGAAAGAAGTCATGCTGGTCTTATGTTGATCAACGACAAAAATGGTACCAAAATTGGAAGACCATCCATAAATTCTAAAACCATATACCCCGAGTTGGTGATCGAATCAAAGACGAAGACGGCTTTCTACGACTGTCCAGGTTTCAGTGACACGCGCAATGCTTCCTTTGACATCGCGGCCAATTACTTCATCAAAGGTTTTTGGACACGCACCCCTTTTTTAAATTGGTATTCACATTTTCACAATCCATGATTGATCCAGCAATGAGCAAAGGGGGTTTTATAAATTATTCGCCATGCTTGCAGGGGTGAAAAATGTAGACAATTTTTTCAAAAACATCCTTTTGGTTAAAAAGGTATAATACAACTACTTTATCGATGAAGATGACAAACCTCAGTTAACTACAGACGAGGTTTTAAAATTGTAACTTGCAAAAGTCCAAGATGTCAAAGTGTTACTTCAGGAACCAAATAATCCTTTAGACGGTGAACTTGAGAAATTAAGTAAGTGTGCCATTAGACTTCTCGATATATTTACGCTGAACAGTGGAGACATGTACTCGAGAATAGGTATTTTTGACAAATGTCAAATTAGGGCCATTAAGTAAAAGCCCTTTACCCCAAAGGGGAAAACAAAACATTAAATCCATCTTGAAAAACCACAAAAATTACACAGCCAAAGATAAGCGACTCCAAATTTTAAAATAAAGGACAATCTAGTTTATATAACTAATTATTTGAATCGAATATTACATGACAAAATTTTTGGCGACGTTGATAACACTGGCAAAAACAATCGAGCAAAAGTTTTGTAAATGAGTATGTAGGTTCTGAGGACTTTGTACGCTTCCAACCAATTAGAAGCTGTACCAAAAATTTTTAAGACATAACACAGATTGACAAATTTAAAACAACACAAGGGAAATTTTATTAAGAAATTGAAATCAATCTGAAAGTCTACTCGTAAAATAAAGGGATCATATTAAAAGTCGTTAAACTAAATTTTGAGATACCTAGAATTTTAAAAGGTTTCTCAAAATCCAAGGTGAATTTTTAGTATTCCCCGGGGAATCAGTAGGTTTCATAAAGCAAGTATTTTATTACTAGTTTAAACAATTGGTTGCTGTTTGGGTCTGTACGAAAAACACTCAAATTATCAAATACAAACGCCCAAAATAATTATAGTATGAAAGTTTGGGACGGATAGTAAGAGAAATGTGTTAACTTTGATAAAGCAACGTGCCATGTTTCAAAAGACTTCCCCCCCAACATAATGATTCAAATCGTGGACGACGACTGTTCACCTTGCTCTGAGAGACCTAACAATGTCAAAAACCTAGCGTACAGTCAATACGCTACCTCGTGGAACGTTCCGGGAGAGTCCTTGAAAAAATTTGGCCAAGGAAATAAAGCAGCAGTATTTCACCAAAGACGAGAAGGACGTCACTGGTTTTGTCGGTATGTTTGGTTTACACCAGACTATACAGCGTTCCTCTGCTTCGCTAGAACGACTTATCAAAACTAATTTTACAACTGCAAAAGAATTTAAGGTTGAAATGGAAAAAAATCTTAAAGAGATGGGAATATCCGAACAAAATGCTTTAATTCACATTGAACATCTCATTTCTCACGCGGAACTTTACCAAACCTTTAGGAGTGGCACTATACACAATTCCAAACCAGAATTATGGGGACTAGTCTACTGAAGCCCGCGCTTGCGTACATCAGTAAACAAGAGGGCTGGTATGAGTATATTCTAAATGTCCACGGTGAACTTACGAAAATGTCAAAGGAAATTAACACTTTACAGAAAAACAAGCTACAAGACACGGAAAAAGTAGTAAATGAAGAAAATATGAGTAAGTTTCTAGAGAAATTAAAAGAATTTGTACCAATTAGCAACGAAGGCATTCTAACTAATGAAAGTTCATCTGAGATAGTTGTGAGATGTCTTAATATTGTTGTGAATTTCGCATCTGAACTTGCAATGTCCTACGATAATGAAATTGTATCTGAGCTAGCGAAGCTCTCTAATGAAATAGAGGCGCAGTTTAGCAAACAGTGTAAAGATTCCAAGACATGCGTTCTTTAAGAAACGACTTGGATGCTGGTTTCAATTCTTGCGGAAGTTTTATTTAAAAAAAAGTTTTTTAACACGGATGAATTATCAACGAACTTCTAATTTTAAAAAAAAGAAATGAAAGTCGTTTTCGATCGACACGATGTCCCGGGCATCCAATAGTATTAAGAAGTTCTCGGGATTGAAAAAACCAACAAAGAAAAGATACCTTTTAATCCCAGTAAATGGTTAACTGCATTCTCTCCTTCCAAAAACTATTTTTCTAAAATCATCTCAATTTTTTACCGTTTTTGCCAATCTATAATAAGCTCTCCCGGTATTTGTTTCAGAAAAACCAAGTAAAAACGATGTCCACGACGTAATTTTTTGGGGGGTCCCGGGAATTTTCCAAAAGGGGGGATTAAGTAAACCGACAAAATTCAATACTTTTTTGAAAAAGTCAAAAATCTTAACTTGCAGGTTTCGAACTGAAAAAACTGACAATATTAAGAAAAGTTTTTCCGGGGTTTAAAAATAATCCTGGAAAAAACATTGCCAACGACACGATATCATCGGAAATTAACGGGGGCTTGACTATTAAAAGGGCATTTTTTTTACTTTTAAATTTGACAAAATTTTAAAGGGGAAAATACGATTCAAAAGAAGTATTGCATTAAATAGAATATTTTTAGATAAGATATCAAAAAATTGGGGGGGAGTTTTTAGTTACAAATTTTTCTCCCTATTTGGGACTCCAAGGAATCGTAAGATTTCGTTAGATGGAGTATCAGGGGGGAAAACACACGATCAATATGTTTTCAGGCAAGGAGTGGACAAAGCCAGGGTTGCCAGGTGCAAAGGGGGTAGATTTTTGGGGTAGGTCAAAAATTTCTGGGGGACAACTTGTCCCGTGTCTGCGGTGGCGGTGCGGGGGTAAGGACAAGACGGCGGTGATGGGGGAACTTTTAAATCGGGAATTTTATGGGGAATTCGGATAAGGTATTTGCGACAGATCATTTTTCGTTACGATTAAATGGTTTTATAAACAGATCGTTTTCTTTATAATGAATGGATTATCAATACACCCAGTGGCGAGTGGGTTGGTAAAGGGGTCTGGTAGTGGGGGAAGCGAAGGGGTGGAGGCCATGCAAGTAAAATTCAAATAAGATCGTTGGGAACGGAGTCAGGAATTGTCACAAATACTGTAGGTGGGAGCTCGGGCGTGGGAGGACGCGGTGGAACTGGTGGAAAAGGTGGAATGGAGAGATGGTACTTTTATACCATGGCCACAAATAGATCAGTCAGAGGGTGCTGGTTAGTATCAAGACACCATGTCGATGAAAAAATGTTATTAGACGGCAAAAACGGTACTAGAAACTCGAATACTATAGGTAAGCTTATACCAAACACCCCTAAGGATCTGTCAACATCTAGCTACATTAATAGATTCAAAAGTTATTCGGAGCAACATATGGGTAAAGTTATGACGTTATCACCACTTAAAACTTTTTATGGGAATCTGTAAAAAAAAAAAAAAAATTGAAAGTTCATTAGTATACGAAAGTGGAGGGAACCAGGTTTCGTTGAATGTAGTTGAAGCTTGAACTACCTTGGAGTACGTGATAAACAGAATTGCATGATGCTCTAGTTTTGAGCAATACAAATTGCAGAACGGGTTCAAGTGGTACATCAATTGTAAACCACATTGCAAAGTTTTTACATCTATGTCAACAGGAAGCTTTCATGAAAACTCACCGACATCATTCGATCCAAGATAATAAAACTTGAAAGGTTACTGAATCAATTACCTTTACTTTGATCTGCCCATTTTTCACTGGTGAGGGGATTTCCTCTAACACTATCTAATCTTATTCCTTATGCACAGTAACTCAAGCAGGACCGTCAGCCCAAAACAATGCTTAACATTTCTCGATTTCATAAATAGGGAAACACTCACGCAGGGTTTTTGGTTTTCATGTAAATTAATAAAGTTTACAATTTCCATACATATTTATAATAATTTAAATATACTATCCCAATTACATATAGGCCTATAATAGAGAAAATAGAACCATGAAGAACTCTAGCATGCCCTTGTTACCTTTGAAATTGAACTATTTTCATGTAAAAAATAAAACGATTATTTGAAAACTTTGAAGCCATTGAAGAACATCAATTCAACTCTAATGTTTTGCTCTTCCAAGAACTGAAGTGGGTTGTGGTTTATTGTGTCAAATGATTGGAGAAGTATATGGACACGGTTGTAACATGGAAGTTAATTAATTTAAAATATATATTGTTTAGCAAAAGTTATTTTGTACTTTTTTCCTTTTGAATCCCAATTAGTATTTAGATACTATAAAATAGTTCACAAGACCTATGTTTGATGTTGAACATTGGTTCCAAATGATGTGATAAAAATAGCTTCGCTATTCATACGGTCTACTCGATAGGAGATATGGAGGAAAACAAATGACAAAGATAAAGTAAGTAATTAAGAATTTTATTCATTGGACAAATACATGGTATCTTTATAACACATTGCTCTGTAAAGAGGGATAGTGCAATGAATAATTCTAATTTTAATTCTAATAACTAATAATATTGATTTCTAGGATGATTGTGCCGTCTGGTGTGTAGAGATGTCCGTACCGGATAAGATCACCAAACCTTTGCCTCTGAGCTACTTTTTGTTCAATGCGCTTAAAGCATTCACATTCTTTATCCCACACATTGTGGTTTTCATTTAATTGTAAAGTAAACCATATCTGTTATTTGCTTGTATGCAGTTAATGCAGCAAGCAGAGTCTGCTGTACAGTCTGGGGATTTATGGTACCCACCGCAGTAGCCGCACGTAAGTCCATATTGGCAGCATTTAAACTGTGTAAATGTATATTCGACCACCTTACATACATCCACCCTATTTTAATTTTATCACTCATCCATCGATGAAGTTTCATCCCGACTCACCGACGCGCCACCAGCGCTACTAACAACAACTTCCTTCTCACCGACAAATAAGTTCAAGGGAAAACTTCTTTAACTACTTTGGTCCAATTCCACAACTCAAAGGAATATTAATGCAATGCGATCTAGCGGATAATGGGGACACCTTCTCATTTGCGTTTGTTTTAGTTACTAGCGCAGACACCGCAGTACTGTAGCTAGAGAAGGAGAAGACCTTTTAGTTGAGCACCTTCTTTTTAAACACCATGCATCTAGTTGGCTTTGTACACGGATGGTGCTGACAACAACAATAACTATTTGATTGGTGACGTATGAGTTTTGATAGATGACAGTTAATTAAAAATGTCTTTAAAATCAAATGAAACCAAATTATTAAAAGAAAAAACAAACGAATATCAAAGAAAGTATTTTCTCCAAAATAAAGCAATTTGGACACTAGTCTAGTTAATCAACTAAATTTGCAACAGCTGTATGGAAATATGGCCCCCGTCTGGGCCCGGGGTCAATTTGACCCAGAGCATGGCATCTAAATTTTAGTTGAGTAATCTAGACTAGAGTTCAAATTGCTTTACTTTGTAGAAAGTACTTTCTTTGATATTCGTTTGTTTTTTCTTTTAATAACTACTAATACTAGTAATTTGGTTTCATTAGACTGGAAAATGTATTGATTGATTGATTGATTGGATATTGCTCAACGTCTCATATTAATGTACTTTGTCCATTCGAGACGATGAGTGGTGATAGATGAGGATGAAGTATGAACAGAAGGAAGGGGGGGGGGAAACCCGGTGCCGGTACGTAGCCTACTCCTTTCGAAAAGTACCAAGGGGACCAACGTCTTACCGTCCCATCTGAAAGGACGGTGTAAACTTGACAGTCATATAGGTTCCTACAACCCCGGGGCTCCCAAGCAGACGTCGGGGGAAAACCCAAGCCTTACACTAGCTTTCAAAACCCCTCCATCTGCTCAAACCCCCAGCGGTTTACAGGTTTCAGGGCAGAGGTCCCCATTTTACCCCTGACCACGCCCGAAGGTGCTTAATTTTCGGTGTTCGAGTAAAACGGTTAAACGCCCTTTGGGCTAAACCACGACTCTGGAAAAAAAAGCTACCCTTAAAAGTCATTGTAGCTTGTTTTTTACAGTCCCTTGGGTCTGGTGATGATACTAAAAAAAAACGCAAAAAGCGCTCGCTATCTGAAACATCTTTCTTGCAATATTCCATGGCTAGATCGCATTTTTTCCCCCGCCTGCGTGGTGTCCAGTGTATTAGCGGGGGAATTTAGCCTTGCCCAAGGCCACTAGATTTCCCTAGGCTTCGCTGCCCCCAAAGGGCCCGATTTGCGAGCTCGCAAAACCCTTCGCCAGGATAGATACATAGGGCCCCTTGGGCCTTCCCTTTGTGACTCACCCCCCTTCGTTTTTGGTAGTACTTTGGGGAAATTTGGAGAAAATTTTTGGTGTCCCCCTTTTTTGTTTTTTTTACCATCAGAAATGTTTTTTATTATTGGGGTACGGACTACTTTTTTTTTGAAAGTGTCAGATTCAATAGAGCCCAAATGCTGAAAAGGATCTGAAGATAAAAGAAGATAATTTTGGGCCCCAGGTGATAGTGGTACAGTGGCCAGTTGTGTTTTAATAAGTAATAATTAAAAAACAATAAATACTTTTTTAAAACAGAAATCCATGTTTTATCATTTTACCCTCTCCTGATGCATCCCAGGTTCCAAATGGTATTGAAACAAATTGCATCACATGAGAGGCCTAGTCATTAGTGTATCCACTGGCTACAAGAATTTTATAAAAATATATCGAGTGCCTATTAAACATGTACCTGGCAATTAGTAAGTGAAAACCAGTGTCCCTACTTGCATGACTGAGCCGCAAAGTAAAGTTTACAATCATTTAAAAGTCACATTGAAATGTTGTTTAAAACACGATAAATCCTTAAACTTACTTCTTGGGAAGGATCCAGTTAAAGGTCATTAGGCAGTTATTCCCGAGAGTGTGATTTAGGTTATTATCTTTATTTTTTTTTATGACGATAGTTGAGGTTGTCGGGTATCTTTTTTTTAAATATAGGTCCCCACGAACCGCTTTCCGTTTGGCCAAAAACCTAACATCACCATAAAATTTTTGGTGTGTTCCTAGGGAGTTTACCGTATTCGATGCTTCTCAAAGGATTTGGGAAATGAATGAAGGGAAAGACCTCATGCAACTTTTTAGGAGGTCTTTAGAAGGTTTTTTAAAAGGGCCTAGATCCTGTTGAATATGCAAAATTTATTGAAAGGGCTGATTTATTAAAATTTGTGTTTGTATATTCACCTAGTTTCTTTTTTGGCTATGGTTTTTTTTCATTAAAGGGGTAACAAACCCGCGAGTCGTACAGCCGTGGATATAATTAAATAAAAAGTGTGGAAGAACATACGATAATTGGACACAATCACTTTATATATGTATCACCCCTTAGGAACCGTGGAAGAATTTGGGCAGAACGTAGCCCTGCTCATTTTACAAGACGGGGAAAGAGACAAAGTCCAAAATTCAAAATCAACCAGCAATTATGGGTATTCTCTGAAACTAGAGGCAAACTCTGGCAATCGTCATCGGGGATACTCCCCCTTCCTTGCGACCCCCCGGGACGCCCCTGGTCCTCCCCTACCGCGGCATGGGGGTTTTGCCGGGATGGGATTCCCCACTCCATTAAGTAAGTGGCGCATTATAACCCAACGGGTTTACGCGCCCATAATCTAAGTAAACTTTAAATAAACAAGACCAAAAAATAGACAAAAACAAAACCCCCGACCATTTTGTTTTTAAATATTTTTAAAAAACAAAACATTCAACTAAAAAAAGCAAACCACGTGGCCTGGTTTTTTTTTCAATCGTTTCATTCACTTTTTTCATTGTTTTTATTTACTACAATTCAGAAAATTTAAAAAAATCCCCCCAATGTTTGGGGGTCAGTTTAAAGGCAGCAGTATTCGTTTCAGTACTGTTCCATCCATTTATTTTTATAAAAGCAAAAAAAATTTTGAGCTTAATTGTAGCCGTCCTGTGGTCTAGTGGTTAAAACGCCCCGTCGTAAAGCGGGAGATCCGGGTTCGATTCCCGGTTTGGGGGGGACTTTTTTAATTTCTGAAATTTTTAAAAGGGTCATTATATTTAAATGAAATATTCATGTCCCTTTAGGTTTTTCTATGTCAATTTTAAAAAAATCTGCCCCAATTTTTTCTAAAATTTTTGAAATATTCCCCACGTTTTTTAAATAAGTTTTAAAAATTTTCACTTCAATTTTCCCTTCAACTAAGGTGTAATACTTGGTAATACCTATCAAATGTCATTCCCATGGCATGTCCCTCATTACATTTCTATGTACATATGTGTGTCTAAGACTGTACCCTCTATCACTAACAAACTGCATTTTGGCTCTATCTGTTAAGCAATATGATAACTATTATTGGAATTGTTGTTGTTGTAGCATATGAATTTACCCTAAGACACCACCCCTTCTAAAAGTCGTGTCCCTTAGTTTTTGTCATTAACATGGCAACTACTGTTTGTGTTTTTTTCACCCCCTTGTTGCAGAACTTTTTTTTGGCAATGATAAGTAAAATGTAAAGGATAAAAAGTTAATTAAAGCTATGCCTAAGGGTAGCTTTCATGTTCCATTATTACACTACAAAATGTAATAAAAACGTCGATTTGTAGGTAAGTCTCTTTATACTATGTCATTCCCATGGCACAAGTAATTAGGCTTAATAATGAAAAAAAATATATATATATATTTCTGTAGTTTCAGGGTAGTTTTTTTAGTCTAATTTGCTAGGGAGTGCAGTACTTTTTCATTTGTACCATATGAATAGGGGAAGACCCTTTACACGAGCAATTAATTGCTAGCAATGCATTGCCGCAATTAATTGACTCCAAGCTGGATACACACATTTCCTATAACGCATTTACATGCCTTCTGAAAAATTGCTAGCAATAATTGCCAAAAGTAGGACTCTGTTAAACTTTTCAGCAATCATTGCTAGCAATTAATTGTTCGTGTAAAGGGTCTTTAACCTCAATTTTGTCATTCCCATGGACAAACAATTATGTCATTCCCATGGACAGGGAAAAAAACATGGTAATGCTAATCTTACAGGGAAATGATAAAATAATTATGCAAAACAAAATTTAAAAAAACGATCTCTGCTCGATTCATTAATGTGTTCAGTATCCTTTCCTTTCCCACCCAATTTTTTTTTTTTTTAAAATTTTGACAACATTTAATTTAAAAAAATAACATAATGATAATATTCCATTTATAATATAATGACCCAAATAATAACAATTACACCTACGGGAGTGTTTCCCGACCAACCAAATCGAGAAACGTTTCATTGTTGTTTAGAGAATATGTCATCCTGAAAACGTTTGAAGGTTATTATAACAATGAATACTTTTTGCTCGCAACCTGAACGTCATGCTAACAAAAATAAAATTTTTGCACTTGATGGTAGATAATAATAAAGTTGAAAATTAATCTCATATCCCATGACAGATAACAAATGATTTGTAAACTTACGATATCACAGCAAACACTCCTTGTTGAAGCGCCCCAGTTTCTCGCGTCGAGGTAAGATACAAATAATTAATTTCTTTAAAACTCCCGGCTGGGACGTCCGTGGTAGAATGTGTTCCGGAGCATGGCTCTGCAGGAAACGTCCATCTCGCAAACATCATCTATAGAATGCAATGCAAAGGAGTATAATTCACTCCCCGAAACTAGTGGCGAACTCTGGCAATCATCGTAGGTGAGACCCCCCCCCTCCCCCCCATTGACAACCTTCCCGATGACGAAGACGACGACAATGACACCATGGACTATGACAAAGACGATGACGAACTTAACGAATCCAATCCAAAAAAACTAAATAAACTCGAAATATAACAACAATCGTTTTTAGTGTTATTATAAAGGCTACTTTTCCGATAATTATCGTCCCTATCATTTTATGTCATTTTATAATTTCGAGCACATTATTAAAATACCTACAAAACGACATAATAATATACAATTTATTAACAATTACAATCTATACGCTGCGTGTTATGAGCAATTCATTAAAATCATCCTAATTTCTCTCGTTGTCGTGTGAATTCTGGCGGCTGTTGCTGGACCAGTCAGAAAGAGTTTTCCCGTCCTACATTCCCACATTAGCCAGGGTTAAGTATTTTGACTGTCTTTTCTCTGTCTATAACTGGTGCAAAGCCCATCTTGCAAACAACAAAAAGTATGCATGGAAGTATTTTACTCCTCAAAACTAGAGGCGAGCTCTGGCAGTCGTCGTCGTGTTCCTCTTCCCTCGAAGACCTACGCGTTTTGATAAAAACTCTTCTTTCGACAGTGCATTCAAAATTACCTTGAGAAACATTTGCCTATAACATCAAAGGTTTACTTTGGTTTTCACAGATGGCTCCAAAGTTGACAACAAGGTTGGATGTGCCTTTTATTGCTCCACATTAACTGAACGTTTCAGGCTAAGCGATGTATGTTCAGTTTTCACTGCAGAGATTATTTACGATCCGCGAAGTTCTAGAATACATTCTACTTTGCCATTGTGGAGAATACCTTTTGTGTTCTTATAGCTTGAGCTCACATCAAGCCATAAAACTCATTTGTCCAAGTCGACATTTGCTACAAGAAATTAAATTCTATCTAGAAAAATTAAACTCTTAGGGTTCTATAATAGAGTTTTGCTGGATACCTGGACACGTGGGCAAAGAGGGAAATGAACACGCTGATCGAGCTGCTAGGAGGAAGCTTCCCAGAGCCGCGACGTTGATTTCAATCTTGTTCCCGTTCCAGATGTCAAGACTGTAAACAAGCAAAGATTGTTGGATTTGAGACAAGCATCTTGAAATGTGGTGCAAAATAGCAAATCGCGTAGTCTGATGCCCACACTGACTAATAAAATTCGTCCTTCTTCGTCTCGCCCCTTACGTAGAGAAGAGGTGGTATTGTCCCGAATTCGAGTAGGCCACACACATCCAGTGTTGGGTCAGTTCTTTTTAAAATGAACTTTTTAAAAGTTCAGTTCACAGCTCCAATAATGAACTTTTAAAAAGTTCAAGTTCTTTTAAAACCAAAAATTTGAAAAGTTCAAGTTCGTCTAAAATATGAACTAAGTTCTTTTAAAAGTTCTTTTGTAAAAAATAATCCCTATTAGATTAAAGGCTAGCTTAAATTAAAAAAAAAAAAACACGAGAAAAAACTTTAGGGGTGTTCGAGTACCAATTTACTCGCGAGTTTGAGTCGGACGAAAGTATTGAGCTGTCTTTGATCGTGTTGATGATTTGTACTACATTATCGTCGACCAGCTTGTAAACTAAATGCAGATACTTAGCATTGAGGCTCCGAAGATTTTTTTTTTCGAATTAATTGGCTGCACATCGTTTTAACTTCGTGAATCGTGCGCGATGTTTTCAAAATCAGCTGAATGTGCCATCAACGTAGGCCTACGATAAACAATAAATAGAGGCGAGCTCTGGCATTCGTCGTCGGGGACCTTGCGCCCTTCCTTGACGACCTCCCCGACGACGATGAAATTGACACAACGAACTATGACAAAGACGATGACGACCGCGACGTGAGAGGGCCCCCCCCCCCCCCCCCCCCCCTTCTAGGTTAGAGTGGTGCATTATGACCTAACGGCTGACGCGTCCTTAATCCAAATAAACCAACAAAAAAAACTACGATAAACAACGATTTGTTATTGTTTTTAAGCGTCGACGGCGGCGAGTCGGCGGCTGCTCGGCGCACGGAAAGAACTTGGGCCATCAAAGTCCAACTCGCAACCTTCTCGTGGTTTGGCCCGTGATTAGGGGAGTTTCACACCCGGAAACTAATGGCGAGCTCTGGGTCGTCGTCGGGGCCGACGGCGATGACAGTAACAACACGGACGGATGATGACACAGACGAAGACGACCACGACGTGGGGGAACCCCTGCCCTCCCCATACGCTTGTGGCTGGTTCTGACCAGCACAGGCCTGTCCAGTGTCCACCCCTTGTCCCCCCGCGTCTCCCCTTACGTCCCACCCTTGGAAAGAAGTATACATGGTGGTAACTCTCACTTATAGAAATTGTTTTATCTCGGAGGCGCGAATAATCTTAGCTGTTAAAGCGTCCTGAAACTACTAATACTAATACTAATACTAATACGGAAAGAACTTACAAATGAACTTTCTAAAACTGAAAAGTTCGTTCTCGGAATGAACTTTTAAAAGTTCAAGTTAATTCATTCAAAAAAAGAGTAAGTTCACTGAAAAGTTCACAAAAAAAGAACGCGTTCACGAGAACGCGTTCTTTTAAAAGTTCCTTCCCCTAACACTGCACACATCTAACTCATGGATATCTTAACCAGATAAAAGGTTGCCCCCAGATGTGACACGTGCGATGTACCTTTAACCGTACATCATAATAATATGTGCGCAGAATATACCAAATATGATGCCTTGCGCACGTAATTTAATCTCGCTCGTCATGAAGAATTTCTACCATCTGATAATGGGGACATTCTTTCTAAATTTATCATCCACAAGTTATTTATTTAACAAAATCCAATTCACACCAAACACTTATTAACTTTATTTATTTATTCAAATCAAATAAATCATTATTAAAAATGAAACTATAAACAGGTAGTAACGTTGTAAATAAAAAATCATTGGACTTTCCACTGTTATTAATTATTTTTTATTTAAAATGTGATATTTCGAATCCTTTACAGGAGTCTTGATCAAAACTAACTATTAAAAAACCACAACATACAGGACAAAAAACATTTCACAAAGAATATAAAATATGCTTGTGTATTATAGTACCAAATATTAGTTATTTAGTTAGTTTTTTTTTTAGTTCAATGATTTTTATTTACAAGAAATAAATCATGTCTTCTTTTTCTTTTCACAATCAATTTATTTCCTATAATAAACTTAGAAATCAATATATTATTATTATTATCACCGACAATGTTGACTCGAGCGTTAAGCGCTAGACTCTGATTTGGTGGTCCTAGGTTCGAATCCCGTCGAGACCAGCAATCCTGGCTAAAGTTTTTTTACGAGGTTTTTCCTCAGTCGTTAATGCGAATGCAAGGGATTGAGTCCTCTTAAACAGCCCTCGGACATCCCTTCACAATTGCCCTATCCGCAACATACCTAGATCACCTATAAAGAGGGGCATATTGCACCATATAACAGGTTAAACTCCCACGGAAAAAAATAAAAATAATATATATGATATAATCATAAATCATCAGTCATCACCAAAAACTCATTTAATTAATTTTCAATGTCACAGGCGGCGCAAGATGACCTAACCGGTTGAAGCACCCTAGTTTCTCACGTCATCATAACTTTATACATTTCGAAGATTCCACAAATTTCGTAAAATTGGAGTAATGTAACCGTCTAATGGAAATCGTCCAAACAAAAACAAACACAACAATACATATCCCTTCATTAATCATTAGCTAGCGATCAGTTGACGTCAACGTCATGCTTATGACTCGTTGAACTCATCGGAAGTGCAACCAACAAAATAAAACATAAAACTACCATCAATGTATAATTAAAAACCAATCAAATAATAAATGTATATTGTATAATGACGTGGTAATGCAAATATAATGGTCGTTCCATCATACTTTTTTTTATCAAGATATATCCTCTCTTGATCTTTTTTGTGAATATTATCTATTGGAATCAGTTCAACACCACGGTTCGACCTACGCGTTACGGAGAACTGTGTTAGCAATGAATATTCACGCTCGTTATGGAGTTGTAGCCTTCTTGGTGATATACATGGTGAGTATATAACGTAACATTTTATTTGGAGACAATTGTAATAATTCAAAGTAAAATTTAAAATTAAACAAGCATTTAACAAACGTAAATTATGTCCTGACGCGTTGTTTTAAACAAAACGCCACCCAAAACAAGGGGCGGAGTCTGCATGGGCCTCATATTTGTTTGAGTGAGATCGTCTAATAAATCAGTTTTTTATTTTATTTTTTATTTTTAAATGTTTTTTTTCTTCCCCTCCACTTTTTTTTTTATTTATTTATTTACTTTTATTTATTAATATCCTTTTTGAATTTGTTAGAAAAATTATTGTGATCTAATACATTGTTGTAATATTATTATTTCAAATATTTACATAACTGTTAGTTCATTATTGTTTTACATCTGATGTAGACATAACATAGATTTTTTTACATAGATTCTATGTTATTAAATTTATTTAGTTATCCTCCATTGGAAAATCAGTTTTTACACTGAAAAGCAAAAACCAAGTAATAAATAAATAATATGAATAAATAAAAGCAAAAACCAAGTATAGGTCCTAGTTAAAATTTTAAATTATAAACTACATCCATCAACTCAAACAACTTTATTTAGACAACAATAAAAGAAAAAATAAAGGGTACATGCCCCCATCGTCACATATAAGCGTGTTGTGCTGCGCGTGAATGCCAAATTTTTGTCCACACATTTGTCTAAAGAGTGAAGACTATATGCGTAGTATGTGCTACCATTACCAACGGCAACTAATTGTGTAGCTTGAATGGACAGTGAACTTAATGAGGGAAGAGGTCAACCTTGGGAAACTATGGGGTACGGGGAAAAGATTAAAATTACAGCTGTGCCAATTAAGGGCTCTTAGTCGCCAAAGGTGAGATTTGTTTTGCAAATTTGCTACTTGTAAAAGCCCTAAACACGTTTAAATGTCTTAAATGAGATAATGGTGTTATCAGATAAATAGCTACGCATTGCAAACCGGAGTGTCACGAGGGGACCCCTCCATCCAACTCTTCCGAAAATTGGACCAGTGATAAAATGATATAATTATTTGAATGACAATGTACTGTATTACTTCTGAATAAAACAATGATTTCTTTCTTCTTGCAACATATATTTGAATCAGTTATTTTAAAAAGGGGGTAAGTCACTGTTTTGACGAAAATCAGTTTGCATCAAATTCTTACTTATTTTACCAAGACGCACATTTTATGTGAAAATGGAACATGTCGGATGAACCGTTGACTCGTAAGAGGGGAGACCCATATTATGCGAGTTTGTTTGAAAAGGGCATAAGTCAGAGACACAATTTTTTGGGGTGGCTTAACTATAGATAGAAAATTTAAAAAGTAAAAACATGTATAAAATAGCATAAATTGTCATGTTTTAATGAAAATATTCAATCACTGTCCCATTCACATGAAGGTAAAACCATATATTTTGAAGAGGGGATAAGTCAGAGACACAAACTTTTTTTATTGGTCAAACTATGGATAGTAAACTTAACGTTATTGCATTTTTAATACATATTTATACGTGTTTAAAATAAGTACAGTTTGAAGCAAGTAATACGATTATTCAATACTGAGAAAAGTTTTTCTCGTTTATCTCCGAAGTTAAAGTTTTAGAGACTCACCCCCTTTTCAAAATAACTGATTCATTTGTATTAACAATATGCAGACATTTTGGGAAAAACAAAGTTACCTTTGCAAAATGCCCCTCCCCTCGAACTTGCTTCCAATCCCGCTTTCAAAATGGTGGAGGCGCCGGGTCATAAATGTTCAAACTTTCTGGGGGTAAGCCACTCCCCCTTATCCCCAGTGTCACCAAAAACATTCTTTGTCACCCACGTTGAATGAAAGTGTAAAAAAACCACCCCAAAAACATGCTAATCAGACGTCCTCCCGTCTGGGCTCGGGGTAGGATTGGCCCAGAGCATGGCTATGCTAATCGTACAAGGCGATTCAAGAGAAAAACTAAACCTTGATAACATCAATTCAATTCAATTCAATTCAATTCAATTCAATTCAATTCAATTCAATTCAATTCAATTCAATTCAATTCAATTCAATTCAATTCAATTCAATTCAATTCAATTCAATTCAATTTATTCATTCGATCGATACATGGTAACAGATATATAACCCCTCTTGGGAGAGAGGGAACGAATCATCAATAACTATTATGTTCCTGAATATGATATACATGATAATGATGGAAAATATAAATACTAATATGTAAAATTGGAATTTGAAAATAAGCAAGTTACTAATGATAATGATAATTATATATGTTATTTGACGATAGTATAATTGGAGAAGAGAATTGTTCGATGAGGTTATTTACAATTGGTGCAATATAATGGTACAGATGAAAGTAAGAGACAAAATGATATGGAGGCATATAACTAAAAAGTAGTGACCATATATTACAATGTTAGTTGACTTTGAAACAGGACTTTGAAACAGGTGATATATCATTGCTGACTTTTGCTAGAATAAGTATCATCTAGTAAGAGGGGAGTTTATAGCTTACTCCCCGAAACTAGAGGAGAGCTCTGGCAATCGTCGTCGGGGACATCGCCCCTTTCCCTTGACAACTGCCCCAACGACGATGACAAAGACCATGCCCACAAATAAATAATAAAAAATATTAAATAATAAATAATAATAAAAAATAATATAATTAAAAATAATAAATAATAAATAAATAAACAAAGACCATGACGTGAGAAAAAAAAACTTTCCTCCCGCTACCCGTGGCTGGTTCTAACCAACTTGGGCCTCGCCACCCCATATCCCCTAGGCTAGAGTGGCACATTATGACCTAACGGTTGACCCGTCCTTAACCCAAATAAACACAAAAAATAATTAGGCGTCATGGGTTTTTACCGTGAGACGTGACACATGCACATACTGACGGACAGACGAAAAGAAAAGTTAAGATTATATCGGTAGTTATCAACAAACCGTAAAAATCAAAACGTACCACGCTTAAAAATTGAATATTAATTATCACAGGCCCACGCACACCATCTGGGCCCGGAACCTCATAAGTCTTACCGCCCTACATCTCCTTCCCCTAGGTTATAGTGATGCATAACGATCTAACGGTTGGAGCGCCATTTAAGCAATTAACCCTTTATAGGTTATTGGTACACATATGTACCACCACATTTCAAAATCTACACCATTAAATCGGCCAGTTCTTTATACTTTTAGCTCGGGTAAAAAGCTGCTTTATTTTGTTCTGAATTGGTAGAATTTTACCCCACTAAATTATAATGATTAGAAGGATTTTTGTAATGGTTCAAAGATTAAATTGTGTATAAAAACACAGAAATTCGGAAATTTCCGGGATGTGCCGGATATTTTGTTTACCTGTAGTAGATTCAATTTGAGCATGTAAAAATTTAAAAAACGAAAAAAACCCGGAAAATTGCAAAAAAAATCTAATTTTAAAAAATCAATGCAAATTTTTATTTTTTTCCAACTTTGATGACAATTTAGAATTCAAAATCAGCATTTTGTTCCTAAAACATAAAGGAAAAAACTAAAAAAAATCTAAAATTCTTGAAAAAATTACAAATTTCAAATTGCTGAAGTAGAAAGCAAAACTTTGGGGCGCTAAATACTGTCCTATCAAGGATTAAACCATTCGCTATATTGTTAAATTAGCTTAAGTAAAAGTTTGTAATTTATTTTTCAGGTGGCAGAAAGTAAGCAGGACTCCAGTCCATTGGCTCGAGGTCTGCGCCTTAAGAGACATCTCTCGTGGCTGATTAACGCCGACAAAGCAATGGCCGACCGCGTCCGTCAAATGGACCCGGAGAAACTACGCCAGTTGAAACAGAACATCTATGACATGCGCACCAGAGCTCGTGACACCCTCCTGAACAACCCTAATTTACAGCTCATTCTCCCGCCATTCACACTCCCTCCAATCTCACTCCCACCGTTCTCACTTCCCAGCTTACCACCATTCACATTTCCCACTACGCCTGTTACCGAAGCCACTCCAGAAGTCATTACCACTGCTGCCACCACCAAAGCCACTACTACCACTACCAAAGCCACTACTACCACCCCTACAACTACAACCCCCACGACAACAACTACCAAAGCCACTACTACATCAACCACTACCACCCCTACAACTACCACCCCTACCACTACCACAGCCACGACTACTACACTTACCACTACTACAGCTAGCACTGCTTCTTCTGCTTCAACTGCTGCCACTACAACTGATGCAACTGCTTCCACTGCTGCCACTGCTGCAACTACAACAGCATCAACTGCTGCTACTACAACTGCTTCCACCGCTTCTACCGCTTCTACTGGTGCTACTACAGCTGCTACAACTGCTGCGACTACCACAGTTTCTACCTCAGGCATACTCAAAAACACAACTAAAGGGCAACTATCGGAGAAGTTATACAATCTTGGTGGGACAAGCTGCAGGTAGGCTAAGGCCCAGGAAAGGTTTTTTTACATTTATCTACCTTTTTTTTTTGTAAAATTTTTTTGGAACAAAAAAAAATTTTGGGAAAAAACCCTTTAAATTATGAAAAAATTTACACTCGCAATTTGGAATTTGGGAATAAATCTGTGTTGAAAACGTTTGGTTTGTATTAATTTTTTTCCCCTTTCCCCCTTCCCAACATTCCTTTCCCAATAATATAGACAAACCCAGGCCAGAACGCGAAGAATTCATCCCACTTACGACAAAAATATGTGGCGGATCTGACGAGGAGAATATTCCTGAGATTTCTCGTCAAGCAAAAAAGGGGCGGGAGAGTCGTTTCATACTATTTCATTCTTAAAAAGTTGTTTTAAAACATTTTTACCCGTCTGGGGGAGGGGTTTGAATTTAACCCCTATCATGGCTCTGTAATCGTAAAAGGGAAAAAAGAATAAAAGACCATCAGCAAAAACAGTTTGTTTGTAAAGGGAGTTTTCCCCGAAAATGGGAGAATTTTTGGGAACGTAGTAGGGGGTTGCCCCCTTCCCTTTACAATCTCCCCGACCACGACGACATGACGCCCCGAACGATGACAAAGAACCCCATGACCACCCTTGATAACCCCTTTCCCCCCTACCAGTCTACCAGTGCCCGTGACTAGATGAACACCTCCTCCCTATACCCTTTAGGTAAGAGGGCGCATTTTCGACCTAACGGTTTACGGCCCGGTTTTCCAAACAAACTTTAAATTTTTATCAGAAAATTAGGGGGGTTCAAAAATATGTTTCCCTTTTGAAAATCACAACCCGCAGCAGAACAGCCATTTACCCTTTTAATAGATAATAGATAAAAACGTCTTTATTTTCCAGCAGGCGGGGGTTTTTAGATTTCCAAAACAGTGATATATGCCATTACATAACGAATTTAATCAAATATTTTGAAAATTACGCAATGCTTAAAAACGTCACAACAATATGATTGTAAAAAAAAGTTCGCGAATCCAATTTTCGTTAGAAAAAAAATTTGAACAATTACTGTTGAGTGGGGGACTTTTAAATCTTTTTTTGACACCTTAATAACAAATTATGTCATCTAGACATGTTAGGTGCGTATTTCAATCATTCAAGTTTCCAAAAATCCAATATAAAAGAGCTGGGAAATTTTTTAAAGTTTAGTGCATTGATAATTAAACTTTAAACCACCTGTGTCGCCGCGAATACTTGTCATTATGAATATTTTGTCATATTTTACTGTGTTCTCAACAATCGCCATGATTTTTGGGGTAAGTACACAACTACAAATTGCCTTTTAGAAATACAAACTTCATAGTACCTTATTGTTTCTTTTCGCCTTAAGATCCCTTATGTGGTTTATTTTACGGCGTGTGACTTAAAGGGGTTTTCACCCGTTAAACTCAAAACATATATTTAAAAAAAAAAAAAAATAATAATAATAAAATATAATAAATAAATAAATAAATAAAATATATAAATAAATAATAAAATAAAAAACATATATTTATAATTAGTTATGAGTATAGAAAATAACACAACAATTATTGGGTCCGACACGACCCGAAAAAATTTGCCAGACTTGGTAATTTTCGAGCTAAGTCCCATCGGCAAAAATCTCTCAAAATAAATGACATGACATATTTGTACCGTGACCTTGGAGGATTTTGATCCAAAAATATATTGGTCGTTATTGACGTACTCGGCAGCCTTTTCTGTGAATCTGCTTTATTTTGTTTTGTAATTTGTTCAAGTGTGTTTCAAAATATGCTGATAACCAAGAAAGAGTGTGATTTTGAAACGCATATTTTTTAGTGTTTGAGTATATTTGGTCACAGTTTCAAGAGACGATGTTATAAAGGGCCATTTTAGGTTGGTACAATGCTCTTGTATCTATGTGGAACGAGAAGTTAGCAAGTTAAAGTGGATTTAAGATATTCACCAAAGCGAAGATTTTTCCAATTTTCAGAATTTAAAAGAACGTAAAATAATTTTGGAGGGTAATAGCCCCTATAACTTCCTATATATTATCAAAAGTTAACAGATTTAATTGTTTAAATAAATCAAATTAATTTAAATAAAGTAAATAGTAATTAATATTATTGTATTAACACATGCAGAGCACTGTGCTCGTAAAATACACTGGTAGAAGGCTTGCCATTGGCTTTCGTCACACGCCCTGCAAATTTCAGTATTGAATTTGATCTAAATAAGATATCTTATTAAATTGAACTTACGCTTTTCTTCATAGAGTACCGCATTATTACCTTAAACCTTAAACCTAAAAAACAAAAACGTGTCAATTGGCTTGCTCACAACAAACTTGTGTTTTCAGGAACTTCCAGATAACAGAAACAAGTCATCGGTCAAGACGGCTGTAGGGTTGCGCCTGAAACGCCACCTGTCCTGGCTGATAGCTGCGGACAAGTCCATGGCTGAACGTGTGCGTCAGGCTGCAAACGACCCGGCGAAAAAGAAACAAATTCAAACGCTGATGCAATCCCTGAACCCCAGTATGCCTTCTTTTGCACTTCCACAATCTCCGTTTGATCTAGGATCGCTACTTGGTTCATTTTCTCTACCACCAACCGTTGCTACTACTAAAGCAACTACAACAACTAAAGCAGCTACAACAACTGCTGCTTCTACAACTGCTGCCACTACAGCTGCTGACACTACAACTGCTGCCACTACAACTGCTGCTGCAACTACCGCTGCTGTTGCACCCTAATAGAGCCAATTCCTAATTTTAAAACTCTCGTCTGGGTCCGGGGTAGAATTTGAACCAGGGGTATTACTCTGCCGATCGTACAAGGCGAGAAAAGAGTCAAAGTACAGCTAGCAAACATCAGCTAGTTAGTAGCACAGTATATTACTCCACGAAACTAAAGGCGAGCTCTGGCAGTCGTCGACTATATACCCTTTCCTTCCCCTCGACGACTTCATCAACGACGATGACGACTATACTAACAATGACGAGAAAACCCCATCTCTACCCTTGCCTGTAGCTGATGCTGTCTGGCACCGGTCTATCCTCCCCATAAACCTTTGAACACACTATACTAGCACATTATGACCTAACGACTGACGAGGTACCGTAACTATATCACCACCAACATATACCTCCCCTACTTCCACCTCAACAATTCTCTCACTACTATCACTTTGGCTAGAAAACAATGTAATCATCAAACACACCAACACAACTCATTTAATTAACTTACAATATCACAGGCGGCGCAATATGTCCTACCCGGTTGAAGCGCCCTAGTTTCTCACGTGGTCGTTGTACTGTAAAGCGTAAGACTACAATTAAAATGGCAGCAGGTTTGATTCGTGCTACGGGAAACCCTGACTGAAAGTTTTCCAAGGTTTTCTTTAGTCGATAATGCGAATGCTGGGATCGATTGACTCCTTTTAAAACACCCCTTGGACTTTCAATACACAATCTTTCTAGCACCCTTCCTTTTATTGTAGCTACCTTCAACAACTTATCTTCAAACATACTTTATCTTGACATATTCTCTCCGTGCAATGTTTTTAAAACAGACATCAAAGTCGCTATGCTTTCCCTGTAATGTCTTGTTATCGTGTTTTTGTTTCTCATGTATGTGTATTGTGTGATTATTGTATGTTATAAGTTCTTTGTTGTTATATGTTTCAATTTAAAATGGTTCGCTGTATTTAAAACTTTCTGAATAATAATGAAAATAAAAAAAAAATCGACCTTAATCCAAATTACATAAATAAAAACTTTATATTTTCTTTTTTTTCACTTTTTAACCATCAAATACAGCATAAACACAATATTACCATTACAACATCACAGGAGGCGCAATATGATTCTGAATTTTAGTAAATAATATGATCAAACCGGTTGAAATAGTTTTTCACGTCGTCTTCCTCCATCTGCTACTTAACCTGCTTTTACTACTAGTGCTGCTCGCATTATGACCTAACGGTTGACGCGCCCTCAATCAAAATAAAAAACCTAGTTCTGCATTAATCGTAAATGCATACAATAACACTTGTCATAGTCTCAAAGAAAACAAAACCACCTTCAATTCTAGAAAAAAAGAAAATGTTTTGACAAACTGCGTACATACTAAAGCAAGACTGGCCTCCTTATGATATTCCTATCAAAAAACAGTGTCCATGCATGTGATACATTTAAGGTTGTACAGTTATTTATTTACAAAATTTTTAAAATTGGACAAATGTTATTGTATATAACTAGGAAAACGCTTAAGTCCCGCCGCGTTGTTGGATGAGCGTATTGGTGCATTGAGCTGCCATGTGTTATGCGGATTTTCTGTTGTTCTGTGAAAAAATTATTACTAAGTTCAAATTTTTTTTAAATTAAATTAAATTTAATAAGAAATAAACTTTAATTTTTTTTTTTTTAATTAATCGTGATTTTAAAAAAAGAAAAAAATCCAAAAATTGGGATTTTTATAAGAAATAATTATTCGATTGCGCTCAAATTTCACACGAATATATAAATTAATAAAATTAGGGTTCTGTGAAAAACTTATTACAATAGGATCAAGCATGAAGGTGTAATAAGTAAAAATATTGTTTTAAAAAAAAAAAAAAAACCCACAAAGTTTCTATTTTCATTAGAAATAATTTTTCCATTGTGCTCAAATTTCACACGAATATCTTAATTCATAAAATTAAGGTTCTGTGAAAAAATCATTAAAATCGGATTAAAGCATATAGATGTTATAAGTTAAAATAAAATTTTCAAAAAATAAAAAAAAAATCTTAAAATTGCGATTTTTATGAGAAATAATTTTTCGATGGCGCTCAAAAACGTGGACGTTCTAAGTTCAGAGATTTTGAAGGCCTCCATAAAATTTCATCGCAATTGGAGTATCGGTTTAGCCGGAATCGTGCTAACAAACAGACAAAAATACAGAAAGAAAGAAAGAAAGAATAAAAAAAACATTCCGGATTTTTTTCTTCAGTGAAGTGAAATGGAATCTTCGCTTCGCTCGCTTCGCTCGCTACGCTCATCCAAAAAATTGTATTGCGATGATGGTATCTGGAATAAATATTGTGTTAAAAAAAATTAACGCATTAAAATTTAAAAAACATGACATTTATAAACCCTCTTGTGTCCATGTTCTCCGCCTAGGCCCGGGGGAGAATTTGGCATCAGTAGAGCCTGGCTCTGCTAATCGTTACAGGCGAGGAAAGAGGTAGAGTCCATCTCGCAATCATATAGATAACAATTTGGGGAGTACTCCCTGAAACTAGAGACGAGCTCCGGCAGTCGTCATCGGGGACCCCACTCTATCCCCTTGACGACGACGACGTCTGTGTCAACTTGAACTATGACAAAGACGATGACGACCGCGACGTGAGAGCTCCCCATTTCTCCCCTTACTCCTGTCTGATTCTGATCAGCGAGAGACTTTCCTCCCACATCCCCTAGGTTAGAGTGGCGCATTATGACCGAACGGTTGACGCGCTCTTAATCCAAATAAACTACAGAACATCTTTGTACCCCTCCTTATTCCCTTTAATGACCACCCACGATGACAACGCGAACGATTACAAAGACGATGACGACCAAATCGTGAGAATCCCACCGTTTCCTACCCCTACCCGTGGCTGGTTCTGACCGTCATGGGACTTTTCTCCCCATTTCCCCTAGGCTAGAGTGGCGCATAATGACCAAACTATTGACGCACCCGTAATCAATCAACTATAAAACTGTCCGCCATGGGATTTTTTTTCCATTTCTCGTAGGCCAGCTAGTGGTGCATTGTGGCCTAAAGCTTGACGCTCAAATGAACCGGATGCGAAATCTGGCCAGCGACTTGAGACAATCCCCACCAATATCTCCCTTGTCTGTGTCCTGGGTCCGGGTAATAATTGGCCCAGAGCATGTCTCACATCTACATAAAAGGCGATACAAGAGGTAAAGTCTATTTTGCAAACGCCAGCTAGAGTTGAAATCACACAACTTTGAATGGCTTTTGACACTTCTCTGTGGCCATTCCCCATGTGGACCACTAAAATAAAATTGGTAGGTTAATTAAAAGCCTTCTTCTTATCTAACAAACGACATATAAATGATGCTTAACAATCTCCAAGGTAAAAATTATAATTTTGAAATTTATTTTATTAGGCTATACACATTCATTTGAATAAAAACAAATAAATAGAGACATTTGATACACAACAATTGATTTAACAGTTCGCAACATTGTTAAATATAAAGGATTAATGAGAGCTTGCTTCAATACCATTCTTGAAAAAAAAAATACTGGAGTGGGTCAGAAGCCAAAGGGGTTGCAGTTTTGTCATTCTGAGATAAATGGATTCAATGTGATGTGATAGTAAAATCTACGAGTTACATAAAGTATCCAAATCATTTGGACTATTTTTTTTATAAAAACTGTTTTGTTGTTGTCATACAAACAGAAATAACATGCATCCATGGTCACTTGGATCATTTGGCCTCTGAGAAATTTTCTCGTTCTTGATGGTATTTGAAGAGTAACTTTTACCGATTGGCCACTAACAAGATACTCATAATAGCTTCCAGAATACACACTTAACTTTTTTTTTTCTTTATAAAAATCACTTTACCCCTTTGACTTCGACCCCTCGATTGTCCTCTACAAATAGTTTTTCATTCACTTGTCACTGGATTGGCCTAGGCCTAAGAGATCCTGCTTCAAGTTGGCCCTTCATCCTAGAAATCGTTTCAACTTCTCTTTCGACATTACTTGAGCCTCGTAAGGTGTAGGTATCTAAATCCCTACTTTAATTTGCACAACAACGTCAATAATATGACCTAATAATTCAGCTGTCAAAGTACTTCCAGTGCTATATATAATCAGGCGGCCATTGCATGATAGCATTTTTAGTTTTTCTGTATTTGTTGTGCTGATTTGATCACGTAACCATTTTGAAGGTCGTTCAAACCTGGCTGACGATGGGTCTAGTATATACGAGAGTGTATTACTCGGAATTTCACTCCCCAAAACTAGAGGCTTGCTCTTACAGTCGGCGTCTGGGACGATCTTCTCTTGACGACCTCCACGACGAAGACGACGACGACGACGACGACTACGACTGTAATGACAACACGAACGATCACAAAGACGATGAGGACCGCGACGTGAGAATCTCCTTTGTCCTTCCCCTACCCGTGACTGGTTCGACTGACCAGCATGGGACTCCTCCCAGCATCCCCTTGACTAGAGAGATGCACTATGACTTACGGTTGACGCGCCCTTACTCCAAATTAAACGCGAGTCTGTCGTCACTATAATACATCCCATATAGGCTGGAATGGCTCATAGTGACCTATGGTTGGCGCGCCCTAAAACCAATAATGCAAAAGCTGCCGAACTATTTTATTTCCTGAATATATTTGGTACCAGTAAATTACATTTTAATCTTATACCGAATTCTAGAAAACGGAATAAGTATTCAATTTATATATTTTTTCTTTACTTTAATCAATTATAATGTACTTAATGTATTTATTATGTGTATATGTATGATGTATGTATGATCGTAATCAAACTGTTTGTTTTTTTGTTTTTTTTTACTTCATAGCAAAAATTTCATATCAAAATAAATTGAATGGCTAAAATTAGTGGTTATATACATTAATAATAATATAGTCATATACTTTATAATTGTTTTCTTTTCACTTTTTACTTTTAACACATTACTTATTACTCTTTAGGCAGTGGCGTATCTACGGGGGGCGAGATGGGCACAATTTTGTGGCAAGGTTTTGTAAACTGACAATCTTCACAATTTTATTATTGACGAAACCACGCTAGAAACTAGTAAAAAAAACACCATTTGCAATATTGAAAATAAAAAAGATTCTGGGCTCAGCGCCCCAGACCCCAGTGGCGGGTTTTGCGGTGGTGTGCATGGATGTGATAATATTGCAAACCTGATCAGTAATGAAAAATAGTCTAAAAAACCCAAATTTAATTTGTATGAGAGAAACTTATTTTTTGAAAATGTATGAAGAACCAACATAGTGCGAGTCAATTATTCTCTACCCAATGTGCGAGTTAGAAATCAGTTAAGTCTAAAAATAATGGTGAAACGCAATTAACCGCGATTGCTTTAAGTAACACGCAAGTGACAGTGCAGCCGCATACATATAGCTAATATATTTGGTGTATTCGGCACCACGAAATATAAATACAAAAAAGAAATTCCTGAATAAGAGAAAAATATGATGAAGAAAATGTTCGCGGAGGTTGCTCCCTTAGAGCAGGTATTGGGTAGAGAGGGAGCGTGGCCAGCCCCCGCGCGTCTTCAACATGAAACCGACTGAGTCACGTGACACTGGTCAGGCGGCAGCGGCTGAGCTATGGTCGTAGTGTGTTTTGCGTACGGGTAGCAATAGAAAAACAGGGTTTTTAGGGTTTTTGGTTGATATGTCAAGTGTTGAGAGTCTATAAAATCAATATATTAACCAAGCTAATGCCCTGCTAACATTTTTAATGACATATTAACTGAGTCAGGACCATTTAGAGATTTTTTAGAGCAATAAGAAGTTTGGGTGGGCACAATAACAACCCTACCGCAAAACAGTTTCAAGGGGCATAAAAACGGTTACTTGTTCACCACCAAGTAACAACATTAGACACTGCTAATTGCATAGTTCAGGATCACACAGCTATTTTACAGTGCAACAGTGGTATAAATTCTTAAAATTATAACTTATTCATTCAATTATAACAATGATCGACTGAATTCTAATGATGAGTCATCCAATCAGTTACAATTAATTGAAGACATTGGTATGGATCATACATATTAAAAAAGTGTTATTAATAATTGCAACGCCAAAGGACTTTCACAGTATGTTTCCAATGGTGTGGTAGGCCTATACATTGCAGGATTTGTTCAAAAAAAAATGAAAAAGAAAATTAGGTGTGATGAATGTATTGCTTGTTGTACGCTTGTGTATGTTCTTAAACGAACATACATTTGGATCAAGACCCCTTAGAAAATCACGGGGTACTTTAAATTAAAGCAGTTATGTTTGAGTTTGATTATTTCAAAATACGATTATGCCACATTGGTAAAAACTATAACAGAAAACTTGCAACAAAACAAAGTTAGGAGTAACAATACCAAACTGACACTGTTCAAGGGCCACTAAAAGCCGTCTTCTATGTTTTGGAAGCAATTATTGTTAATAATAAGTATTGGTTAAAGTTCATATTGTTGTAAATTTCACAAACAACTTTAAATCTACCGTTGGCTTTCTGTTTTACCTTTATAACTATGGTACATATTATGTGACTAAATAATTTATATCATATTGTACGCCTAATTGAGCATATGACAATGATTATTTATCAGAACTATAAAATTAATGCATATAGGCCTAAGCTTATTATTTTTATTTTTATTGTTATTATTTTATATTAATTGGCTCATAAAATAAATTTAATCATTTGTAATATTTTTTTGTGATCACTACTAAAACTCATTTTTAAGTGTCTAAAGTAGAATCACACTATAAAATAGGTACAATATGTGAATACAAAGGTTGTATAATATGTAGCAACACAACACAACAAGGTTATAGAACTTCATTGTCTTGTCATAGTTAACAATAACATACGTTTTCAAAATATACGGCGAGTACAACGTGTTATTTAGGCATTGTTTACGGGCTCCTGCATTACCGCGCCTAGCCCCCTGACCAGTGTCACGTGACTGCGCGGCTCGCTATGTTGAAGACGTTTGCGGCTGCTGGCTAGCACGGCCACGCTCCCTCTACCCAATACCTGCTCTAAGGTTGCTCCCCCAAACCCACAAGATGAAGAAAGTATACTGCGTGAACCCAAAACAAAATATATACGCCTCAGTAAACCTAAAACAAATCAGGGTGTACGCTGCATAACGTGCAACTTATCTAGGTGCCCGTTAGGGCGCCGCAGCTAAGCCGTGGCGCGCTACACACTCAAGCACCTTATACACCAAGCAGAGTTGGGGTGATTTCGAGGTGTTACCCAGCCGTCATGTAACGTGATGTGGACTTGAAAACTATCACAATCGAGGGGATTTAGGTACCTGACAACACATGCCAAATTTTATTGGGGTACGACCATTCCTTCTTGGTGAAAAAATGGCTTGAAACATGCTCAAAATCACTTTAAGGATGTTAGCTACTGCTACTTCTACTGTCTAATCCGTCAGTTTCAATCGGCCCGCAATTCTGACCAGACGGGTGGGGCTACAATGTTCATATTTTATAGTAATATAGTCTCTATTGAAAAAAAAGTTGAAAAAGTTTGCTGGAGGCTTCCAAATAATGGTTTTAAAATAAGCCTTATACACTAGGCATACAATCAACAAGTAACTATAGTTACTTGACACTTGTTGACGGTACAAGCAGAGTTAGGCGGGAAAGTGCGATACGCAAACAAATAGCGGACATTTTAAAATTTTCTTCTTTGTGTGGAACGAGATTAGGTGTCATTATACTCTCATAAAACAAATCAGAAACCGTCCCTGGCCTAGGCCCAGATGTAGAAAATTATTTATAATAAAACAGTGTAGGTCTAAAGTTCCATTAGGCTATAGGACTAGATAAAATAAATACTTACATTACATGTGTGACAAGCCTAGCCAACCCTAGGCCAGCACAACCTTGTTCTGACACACTTCCCGCACAAATAACTAGTTTTGATTACTAAAAGCCTAATTCAGATAAACTATAGTATGATTGTCCACCTAGGCTATACAAAAATGTACGGAAATAATACACCTATTCTTTTCTTGCAATGATCTCACGCAAAACTCCTGTCATTTTATAAAATCAAAAACAAAATCTGTGCAAATTTTCGATGTTCTTTTGATAATCATTTGATTTACATGGCTGTGGATGCAGTGAAAGGTATAAAATAACATTAGTTGTGCGCTTGTTGTAGCATGGGAAAGTTTCAATTGGATGTCAGTAGTCCTTATACCGTCGTTATACCATTATACCACCTATGCCCAGGATGTACATGAATCCGGGTCTAGATATTTTACATCCTATTGTTATTGCTAGTACCATAGAATTTAAATCAACTTTGAAAAAATTATTATATTTTAACAAATAATTTTGCAATGGAACTTGAAAAAGTAATGAGATCACACACATAACAAAAACTTGTAGAAATACAGCCAAACCTTACACACTCAAAAGAAATGAGATCTAAAAAAAGGGCCAAGCTCATCTACCCTTCCACATTTGCGCATTCTTAATTCATAAACGTACAGTGTCCCATAACAGCATCCTCGAAAAGCTTGGCAAAATAAAATTTGCATGTTATTACGTTTAAATTAATTAGAAAAAAGAACTTGGATGAACTATTACGTTTAAATAAATAATCGCAAATTCTATTTTGCCAAGCTTTTCGAGGATGCTGTTATGGGACACTGTACGTTTATGAATTAAGAATGCGCAAATGTGGAAGGGTAGATGAGCTTGGCCCTTTTTTTAGATCTAATTTCTTTTGAGTGTGTAAGGTTTGGCTGTATTTCTACAAGTTTTTGTTATGTGTTATACTCTCTTAGAACAAAAAATTAGCAAATCCAATGTCAAATCAAAGCAGATAATCTAATATTGCAATCACAATGCACAATGCACAATGCTTAATGCCAGTGTTGGGGAAGGAACTTTTAAAAAGAACGCGTTCTCGTGAACGCGTTCTTTTTTTGTGAACTTTTCAGTGAACTTACTCTTTTTTAAATGAATGAACTTGAACTTTTAAAAGTTCATTCCGAGAACGAACTTTTCAGTTTAAGAAAGTTCATATGTAAGTTCTTTCCGTATTAGTATTAGTATTAGTATTAGTATTAGTATTAGTATTAGTATTAGTATTAGTATTAGTATTAGTATTAGTATTAGTATTAGTATCAGTAGTTTTAGGGCGCTTAAACAGCTAAGATTATTCGCGCCTCCAAGACAAAACAATTTCTATAAGTGTGAATTACCATCATGTACACTTATTTCCAAGGGGAGGAATGTATGGGGAGACGCGGGGTGGACAGGCCTGTGCTGGTCAGAACCAGCCACAAGCGTATGGGGAGGGCAGGGGTTCCCCCACGTCGTGGTCGTCTTCGTCTGTGTCATCGTCCGTCCGTGTTGTCATTGTCGTCGCCGTCGGCCCCGACGACGACCCAGAGCTCGCCATTAGTTTCAGGGAGTGAAACTCCCCTAATCACGGGCCAAACCACGAGAAGGTTGCGAGTTGGACTTTGATGGCCCAAGTTCTTTCCGTGCGCCGACTCGCCGCCGTCGACGCTTAAAAACAATAACAAATCGTTGTTGTTAATCGTAGTTTTTTTTTTGGTTTATTTGGATTAAGGACGCGTCAACCGTTAGGTCATAATGCACCACTCTAACCTAGGAAGGGGGGGGGAGGGGAGGGGCCATTCTCACGTCGCGGTCGTCATCGTCTTCGTCATAGTTCGTTGTGTCAATTTCATCGTCGTCGGGGAGTATCGTCAAGGGAAGGGCGCAAGGTCCCCGACGACGATTGCCAGAGCTCGCCTCTATTTATTGTTTATCGTAGGCCTACGTTGATGCACATTCAGCTGATTTTTGACAACATCGCGCACGATTCACGAAGTTAAAACGATGTACGCCAATTAATTCGGAAACAAAATCTTGGAAGCCTAAAATGCTAAGTATCTGCATTTATTTTACAAGCTGGTCGACGATAATGTAGTACAAATCATCAACACGATCAAAGACAGCTCAATACTTTCGTCCGACTCAAACTCGCGAGTAAATTGGTACTCGAACCCCCCTAAAGTTTTTTCTCGTGTTTTTTCTTTTTTTTAAGTTAGCCTTTAATCTAATAGGGATTTTTTGTTACAAAAGAACTTTTAAAAGAACTAAGTTCGTATTTTAGACGAACTTGAACTTTTCAAAATTTTAGGTTTTAAAAGAACTTGAACTTTTTAAAAGTTCAATATTGGAGCTGTGAACTGAACTTTTAAAAAGATCATTTAAAAAAAAGAACTGACCCAACATGCTTAATGCACAAACTCGTTAAAATCCATTAATCACACTCTTAGAATCGGAAAATTTTCCGGAGCTTTGCGCCCCGGACCTGATCTAATAAAATAACCTTCCCCCAGATCCCCCATTGTACTAAATCATATACTTTACTCGTGAAAGAGGTCACCCATAAATGCATTTTTGATGACACTAATGCACACTGCACAGTTCACCTGATAATGAGTTTAAAAGCCACCACTGCCAGACCTGCACTATTGTTATTGTGGTTATAAAGGTGTTCGCTCCCCTAAAAAAAGAACTAGTTACGCCACTGTCTTAAGGCATTACTTTTTACTGACTATTGTAAGAACTAGCATTACCCAAATTATTGGATGAGCGTAGCGAGCGTAGTGAACCGAAGCGAAGATTCCGTTTCACTACACTGGAGAAAAAATCCGAAATGTTTTTTTTTTCTTTATTTTTTTCTGCCTGTGAGCACGATTCCGGCTAAACCGATACTCCAATTGCGATGAAATTTTCTGGAGACCTTCGAAATCTCTGAATTTAGAACTGCCACGTTCTTGAGCGCAATCGAAAAATTATTTCTTATGAAAATCGCAATTTTATAATTTTTTTCGATTTAAAAAAAATTCTTTGACTTATAACACCTACATGATATATCCGAATGTAATGATTTTTTCATAGAACCTTAATTTTATTAATTTTTTAATTCGTGTGAAATTTGAGCGCAATCGAAAAATTATTTCTTATGAAAATCGCAATTTTATGATTATTTTTTCGATTTTTAAAATTTCCTCGACCTCTAACACCTACATGCTTTATCCGATTGTCATGATTTTTTTAGAGAACCTTAATTTTACAAATTAATATATTCGTGTCAAATTTAAGCGCAATCAAAAAATTATTTCTTATGATAATTGCAATTTTACGATTTTTTATTTTTAAATTTCTTCAACTTATAACATCTACATGCTTTATCTGATTGTAAATTTTTTTTCATCGAACCTTATTATATGAATTTATATATTGACGTGAACTTTTAAAGCGTAATCGAATTTTTATTTCTTATGAAAATCGCAATTTTACGCTTCGTTTTTAAACGATTACGCTCATCCAACAACGCGCCTGAAAAAGCGTTTGCGAAGTTTCCTAGTCCTACTGACATACTTACTTTACATAAGCCTACCAAAAGATTGTACGAGGCAGCCTGAGTACTTCCAACTACTCCTAGGTAAAAGAAATAGTGGTTTTATTACTAAAACAAACACTAAACCTTTACCGTACGATTACCTCTAGGAACTGCTCTCTTTCAAACTATGTTTTTGAGGGCAGCTAACTAGAATGTATCTTTACCTGTTAAAATGTTAATGTAATGTACTATAGGGCAATGGTCAAACTAATCTCCCGCCAGAGCGCAGAACGATCGACGTTTGGTCACCGCCATGTGTAAGTTCTCAGTACCACAATGAAAAGAGTCCTGTATCTGGGTTTCTAGTGTAGTAGAAACCCAAAGGTCCTGTGACCGAAAACCCGATCATGCGAACCTGGCGGAGAATCCGGGCGAACCAGCTTGCCATTGCCTTATTGATAAAAAAAATAACAATAAAAAAGTTATAAAATATGAATTACGAATGACAACATTTTTTTCAATTTGATGCCCTGATGTGAAGTATCCGGTGTCGATGCACTAATGAACACATGGCCGTCATTGACTAACGATTCAAATATAAAGTTAATGAAATAATACAATTATTGGACATGTTACAATAAAAATCGGTAGCACACTCCAAAAAAGCCAAGCTTGTTGTATGATCACATTACCTATAGCATTAAAATTCAATAATCGTTTTTTGAAAAGGGAAATAATCATAATTTGGATGTGACTGTTGGTTATTATCTATTAGTATTATTATTAATATTTTTAACGCCTACTACTGACGTACGTGCGTACTTTTTATCCTGGGCATTATTTGTGTTCTTCATTGACGTAGTCACATAAAGTTTCCAAACCCTTTATATATGAACCTGGTATCTAATATGTTCTCAGTTCATTGTTGATTTTATCCTTGGACCAATTGTGTCACATAATACTTGTAAAAATGCATATTCTGTCATATATTATTGTGATTTCGACAATCGTGATGATATTTGGGGTAAGTACACATTTTACCTTTAACAATGATGGGTAAGAACAATAAACATACAAATTCGCACTATTATATATTATTGGAGCGTTGGGTAGGAACTTTTCTAGTAACGCGTTTTTTCCCTGGAACTTGAACGCGTTCCATTTTTAGTTAGAGGAACTTTCAACACAAAGGTTACAAATTTTGGGTAACTTTAATTAAAGTTTTTAAAGTTCTACATCTAAAAACGGATTTACCTGATACTGATACATTCCATATAATTTTTAGGAGAAGTTCCTCGATTCATGAACCTGTCATATTTGCAAGACGCCGCGGCTCGAAATTCGGGACTTTAATAATATGTACCATAACTTATCTGACAAAGGAACTTTTAATCAGAAACGTTGATTATTTCGGGAATTTAAAAGTTCCTTTTTGAGTGAAGGAACTGTTACTTTTAAAAGATCCTTTTAAAGCCCCAGTAACTTAACTTTAAAAAGTTCCTTTTTTACGGGAACTTACTCAACACTGCCTAATTGTTAGCTATAGGCCACTTCGCAAACGCTCTTTCCTTGTCGGGTTGGTGGATGAGCGTCTTTGTTCTATTATAAACCGTATTTTCGTTATTGAATTAATTTTAGTTTCATTTGCCATTTATAAGATATGCAAAATAATTCGTACAAGTGCGGGTTCATGAGACATATTATCTAATTGATTTCGCTCAACTTTCTACTGCAGGCCTAAAAAACTTTTAAAAAATAAAATAATAATAAATTTAAAATTAATATATTTTATAAAAATCGAAAGGTTTTCTGAAATGTTCATGAAAATAGCAGTATAACCGTTAAATCGGTGCATATGAAAGAAATTACCGTGAAATCTGTAAAATCGATTTAGTTAACCCCTGGCTGGGTTCGGTGTGGAATTGGCCCAGAGCTCTGCTAATCGTATAAGGCGATTCAAGAGAAAAAGACCATCTCGCATACATCAGCTAGTAAGGGGGAGTATATTACTCCCCTAAAATAGAGGAGAGCACTGGCAACCGTCGCCGGGAACACCTTCTTTTTCCCATCACGACTACCCCGTCGACGATGACTATGACACAACGAACGATGACAAAGACGGTGACGACCGCGAAGTGAGAACGCCTCCCCCCTCCCTTTACCTCTCCCTACCCGTGTCCAGAGTTGTGACTAGATAATTGAATTTTTATCTAGATAAAGATAAAGATAATCCTCCAAAAAATTATCTTTAAGATTAAAGATAAACTGCAAAAATATCTAGATAAAATATAATAGAAAAAATAATTATCTAGATTATTTTGCTCAGACAAAAGATAATAATTAAAGAAGAAAAAGCAAATTTATTTACCAACATTTGCCGCCATTTTCAAATATACGAACTCTATGAAAAACATAATGTAGTAAACAAGAGACGTGACTTTTATTTTGAAAAAAGATTAATTTTTCTAAAGTATTGTCACCTTACTATTTTATATAAACTTTATTTTATCTAGATAATGAAAAAGATAACAACAAAAAACTTATCTATATAATTTCAAAAGAAATTTTTGTAGAAGAGGAAAATGATATTTAACAATTAATTGAACTTAACACTGTTCTTAGGTGGGAAAATAATTTTTTATTATTATGTTGCAATATTTCGAAAAGTTTCACTTTTCTTCGACAGGCAGACATTATTTACAAAGTTACAAACATCTGAAACAAACAATAACCACATATTTTCCCACCTTAGAACAGTATTAAGTTCAATTAATTGTTAAATATTATCGAGATAAGATAATAGATAACATATTTTATCTAGAAAAGTCACAACACTGCACGTGTCTGGTTCTGACCAGCAGCTTCATATCCACTAAAAGATTTGCACAAGTCACAACTTTGCGCGGGTGAATCTTTGTGTACGATGGAGAAAATTCGCCATCTTATCACGGTATCGCCCGTTAATAAGTATTTTACTTTAGTACTTGCATGAGAGTATTGAAAATTTCTGGAATTTTGGAAATTTGATCGTATTTTGTTATACCTATATTGTAAATATTATTAAATACATTTTTGCTTTCTGCGGAACATACAGTTTGTAGCCTAGTTGTCCTAAAATCTCAATCTCAGACGAATCATCTATCAATAATTAATTAATGCAATTTTATTAATTAATTAATTTATTTATTTAAAAACTATCCAATGAAGTTAAAAAACTGATTTACAAAGCAGGACAAGCAAATAATTAAATCAAATTACATAGATACAGACACAACACTGTGTATGGACAGTTCAAAGGCAACAGGTTTCGTTGCAGTGCTGTTCCATCCATTCAGATGTATAATGCAACTACAACTAGGAAAACGCTCAAGTCCCGCCGCGTTGATGGATGAGCTTTTTTTTAAAGTTTTTAGTCTGCGTGGGATATCTTTACTTTTGCGAGTGCTTTGTTGCTTTGTTTTGCTTCCCACGCATTGTAGGTGATTGTTGTCAAGTTTCTATTGTTACTTGTCAATTTGTTATTATTTACCGTTAAAAACTTATATTAAAAGCTTTATTTCTATGGATTCTGGGTAACTTTGTCAACTTTTTCTTTCAAAAGGTACTTTATCACCATAACCTTAATGTCCATGTATAATATGAACGTTGTAGCCCCACCCGTTTGGTCAGAATTGGCCCAAATGGCACGAAAATATCGCATACAAATCAAAAAAACTTATATTAAAAGCTTTATTTCTATGAATTCCGGCTAACTTTTTCAACTTTTTCTTTCAAAAGGTACTACATCACCATAACCTTAATGTCCATGTATAATATGAACGTTGTTACCCCACCCGTTTGGTCAGAATCGGCCCAAATGTCACGAAAATATCGCACTAAAAATCGAAAAAAATCGTAAAAGTACGATATTCATGAGAAATATTTCTTCGATTGTACCCAAAAACAATACACCTCTAAGTTCAGAGATTTCGAAGGTCCCCTCAAATTTTCATCAAGATCGGATATGCCGTTTGCCTGGTAGAGAGTTAACAAACAGACAGAAAAACAAAAAAAAAAAAAAAAAAAAAAAAAAACCCGAGCTAAATTTTTTGGGGGTCAGTGAAATTGAAGTCTTCGCTTCGCTCATCCAATAAGAGATTAAAATAAACCCGTCCTGGTGGTCTAGGGGTTAAGACGCTCACCTGGAATGTGGGAGATCCGTGGTTCGAGTCCCGGCCGGGGCGGACTTTTTTAATTTCTGGATTGTATCAAACAAAAACAATTACACCTACGGGAGTGTTTCCCGATCAACCAAATCGAGAAACTAAACTACAGTTAAGTTAATATTTGTAAATAG
The DNA here is from genome assembly GCA_024449915.1 of Sweltsa coloradensis. Taxonomy (NCBI): domain Eukaryota; kingdom Metazoa; phylum Arthropoda; class Insecta; order Plecoptera; family Chloroperlidae; genus Sweltsa; species Sweltsa coloradensis. The sequence goes on from JAMZAV010003083.1 coordinate 56,586, forward strand.
TATAATATTACAACAACAATGTATTAAAACACAACCACTTTAATAACAAATTAAAAAATTATATTAAATGCAATTTGTTAATTAATCAAATATTGTAAAAAGGTGTGGGATACAAGAAAAGAAAAAAGAAAAGAAAAGGAAAGAAAAGAAAAGGGAGAAAAATCATAAAAAAAGAATAGAAAAAAAATATTTATTAGACGATCCCACTCCAACGAATATGATGTTTGACAAAAATCAGAAACAGCAAGAAGGGTGTAAAATTCGAATTTATAAGAACGTGGAATAGTCTTTTACTAGGAAAACGCTCAGTTGGACGCGTTGTTGAGCGAGCACCGGTACGTGCAACATGACCCGAGTACGACATTCCCATAAGGCCCACCACAAACTGTAGGCCTAACTGGATATTGACATTGTACACTTTATACTATTCCAACATCTATGAATTGTACTAATTCACGTCATGCCTTCTAAAGTGTATCTTTGTATCTTCACTGCCTTCTTCATTTTTTAACATCATTTTTCGAATTATGATTCCCAATAAGTCTTTAAGGTCTTCACCGATCTAGCTGAAAATTTGGAAAATAGGAGAGAATGTTGTACTTATTAACCCTGCAAAATTTCACAACGATCGGAACATTTTTTTTTTTTTATTATTTTTTATAACAAACGATCGGATTTTGTTCAAAAACTATACAGCAACCCGCATAGGTGGTATGTACATGTGTAAAAAATTTCAGGTCGATCAGAGAAACGGTGCGACCTGTATCGAAGCAACAACAGTAAAAAAAACAAACAAACAAAAAAACAAACAAAAAAAAACCAGACATTCGAGCCATAAGAGTCAAGTGGAGACGCTCGCTACGCTCGCTTAATGAATAATCAGGTTTCATCACAAACTTTGATATTTAAACGCTTAGAGATTTTAATGTTTCACTGAAAATTTAATCAAGATCCGTAAACCAGTTTGCTCAACAGCAATCGAACAAACATACCAAAAAGACGAAAGATTTGTTTTCCTACAGGGAGTCAAAAATAAGTTTTTACTTCGTTTGCGTAATAGTTACTACCCTTAACAAATAATGTTTACATACTTAATTATTTTCAAGTTCTTTTTTTAGATACTCTGTGTCGATTGGCTAACAGTAATATGTTGATTTCAGATCGTTCAAGGTGACAAGAACAATGCTGTTGGAAAAAAGGTTGTAGGGTTGCGCCTGAAACGACACCTGTCCTGGCTGATAGCCGCTGACAAGGCCATGGCTGAACGCGTGCGTCAGGCTGCAAACGACCCGGCGAAAAAGAAACAAATTCAAACGCTGATGCAATCCCTGAACCCCAGTATGCCTTCTTTTGCACTTCCGCAATCTCCGTTTAACGTAGGATCGCTACTTGGTTCATTTTCTCTACCACCAACCGTTGCTACTACTAAAGCAGCTACTACAACTAAAGCAGCTACAACTACTAAAGCAGCTACTACAACTACTAAAGCAGCTACAACAACTGCTGCTACAACAACTGCTGCTACTACAACTGCTGCTCTACAACTGCTGCTACTACACTGCTACCACTACAGCTGCTGGCGCTACAACTGCTGCAACTACTACAACAGCTACAACTGCTGCCACGACAACTTCATCCATTACGACTGACACAACTACTACTGCTGCCACTACTATAGCAAGTACTGTTGCCCCCTAATGACTACATGAGCTGATACATCTACCCGCTACTTCCATTATAGCATCGACGACTACCACTACTACTACTACTACTACTACTACTACTACTACTACTACTACTACTACTACTACTACTACTACTACTACTACTACTACTATGAATGAGGTGAAGAGGAAAATAAAAGAATGGATAATAAAAAGGGAATGAATATTATTGTCTATGATTTGTCTTTGTTTTTGTTTTTGAAGTTATGTAATCTTTGGTGGGGTGGTTATATGGTAGTATAATGTTTCTTATATTGTATACTATTGTGTTACTCTTTAGTTTTAGAATGTTTTTCATTTTTTGTTATCTGAATTTATTGTATCACGACAAAATGAGAGTCAGAGATATTGTTTATATATGTTTTGTTGTTAAAGAGACTCTGCAGACAAGCTACGTAAGTAGTTTTGCGGAGTCTGAAATTGCTGTATTTTGTATTTTTTCCAAATAAAGAACAATTCAAAAAAAAAAAAAAAAAAAAACTACTACTACTACTACTACTACTACTACTACTACTACTACTACTACTACTTCTGCTACTACTGCTACTTCTACTACTACTACTACTACTACTACTACTACTACTACTACTACTACTACTACTACTACTACTACTACTACTACTACTACTACTACTACTACTACTACTACTACTACTAAATACAACTACAACTACAACTACAAAAACTTCATTTAATTCAAGTTTATTCCTATTATTTTATATTTTCTGCACTTCTACCACTAATAATTACTTATCATATCACCTTTAGCCACTACCACGTACCAAACTCTACGGACATAAAATAAAATAATACGTTTTGAATATTGACACACTCCAATCCAATGCAATAGGTGAGTTTGTTTATCGTGTTTGGCCTGGGCAGAATGAATCGAGAGATGGCTTGTGTTCCCATTAAAACATCCACTAACATTTACAATACGACAGTGTTGGCTCAAGCGTCAAGCGCAAGACTATGATTCGAGAGGTTCTGCATTCGAATCCCATCGAGACCGGCAATCCTGACTGAAGATTTTTCCCGAGGTTTTCCTCAGTCGTTACTGCAAATGCAAGGGATTAAGTCATCTGAAACAGCCCTCGGACATCTCTTCACGATTGTAATAATTTTCAATATACCTAGTTAGATACCTGAAGAAGGCCATGAATTGCACTCTTGGCATGTTTTCACGAGAAATTTATCTTTAATCAGTTTTCGTTTCCAAATTATTGTGTAAATTATTTGTTTCCTAGTACATGGATTTAATTGTCTTTCTTTATTCATTCAAATTTAACATTCATAACCATCGTGGTGTAAATAGTAGTATGTGATTTAACTTGTGTCGCCAAAAAGTTATGTTTTACGTAACTACTGTTTATCCTTTTAGTTTTAAAAACTGATCTACACAGAAAAAATCTAACATTATAATATAATGCACACCAACTAAGAAACAACCATTAAATTTATGTATATATAATCACAGTGACACAGTATCACAACAGTATCACTGTAATATTTCTTTTCCCACTGGTGGGGCTCTGCCCTGTCAATTATATATTGACAAATAACACAGACAGTGTTGGCTCGAGCGTTAAGCGCGCGACTGATTCGGGAGGTCCCGGGTTCAAATCCCGTCGAGACCGGCAATCCCGACTGAAGGTTTTTTCCGAGGTTTTCCTCAGTCTTTTATGCGAATGCAAGGGATTGAGTCCTCATAAACAGCCCTCGGACATCCTTGCACAATATCCTATCCGCAACATACCTAGTTAGACACCTAAAGAGGGGCATGAATTGCACCCTGGGCAGGCTTCCTACAAAAATTTATTTTTAATTTTTTTATTATCAAATAAATTATTACAAATAATAAAAAATAATAACAACATATTTAATGTTATCAAGGAATTAAAAAATCCGTCCCGTCGGGGTTTGAGCCCGGTATCCCACATTCCATGTAGTGCCTAAGCCATCTAAACCACCGAGACGCGGTAACTGACAAAAATATAAATTAAAGGACAATTACACATCTGTTTTCTGACTAACCAAATTGATAAATAGCATTACAGTATCAAAATATACAAAATACGACATCAAAATATAGGTAATAATTATATTATATTATTTAAAATGTTTATTAAAAATGTGAAAATAAATCAATCAATGTTGTAAATGAAATAAAGAGACATCAAGTATAAAAAACAACGTTTGGCTCGATGTTTCAATAGAAAGTGACCCTGATTCCAATGCAGAATGTTCCAGCTTCGGATCCCACCATAGGCAGGGAGACCCCAGTCCCACAATTCTTGGCTTAAGAATGTGTAAATGGTGACTTTTTGGAGCAGTCCTAGAAGCAATTGTACATGGAATCGTGTTCAACATGTTTGGTCATCTGGGTTTCCTATTAAAATACTGGTATCTATAGTTGACCTTTGTTTACTCGTAGATGATGTCGGCGGTGACAGAGTTGGCTTGGTCTGCTTTAAATTTAATGTCCCCTACTGAAAATCAGTTATGTGACTTGAGTGGGTTTTAAATACGAGTTTATCATTCAATTTTCATTAATTGGGAAACACTCCCGCAGGTGTAATTGATTTTATGGAAAAAACAGGAACTAAAATCCATCTCAGCTGGGTATCGAACCCCGGTCTCCCAATTGCCGGTCGGGTGCTTTACCCCTAAGCTACCGAGGCGATAACTTCATAAGATCTGGATTGTTGGTGCATTGTAGATCTGATTGGATTGCAAGAGTACTGCAACAATTCTTCTGCAACTAAAAGTCCGGGGTTCGATACCCCGCTGGGATGGATTTTTAAATTTCTGGATTGATTTACATAAAAACGAGTTCATCTGATCATTTTTTCAATTTAAGAACAAAAAATGGGGTATAATTTGGCCCAGAGCTTTGGCGGTCGTCGTCTGTGACCTCTCTCCCTTCTTTTGACGACTTTCCCCCCGTCTGGGCCCAGGGTACAATTGGCCGAGAGCATGGCTCTGCTAATTGTATAAGGTGATCAAGAGAAAGGTAATCTGGGAGAATATTACTCCCCGATACTAGAGGCGAGCTCAGGCAATCGTAGTCAGGGACATCTCCCCTATCCCTTGACGAACTCCCCGACGACGATGACAATGGCAAAACGAACGATGACAAAGGCGTTGACGACCCCGACGTGAGAGCCACCATTTTCCTCCCCCTACCCGTGGCTGGTTCCGTCCAGCATAGTGCCCTAGGCTAGACTGGCGCATTATGACATTACGAAAACGCGACCTTAAATCCTTATTAAAGAATAAAACATACAGTCACAGATTCACTGCCCTCTGAGAGACCATAGGGGTCCACTAGTCATAAGTGCTTATTCAAGTCTTGTCGGTACATGTATATTGCATATTATCAAATAAATTTAAGTAGCTTCTTTTAATTTTTTTTTAAATAACAAAATAAAAATAAATAATAAAATAAAATAATAAGTTTTTTTGTAAAAAAAATAAAAATTAATCACTTTTGTATCATCATATGATATTTATCTAAGGGTTGAAGAGAATAAAAAATATATTCTCTCATCTCTATATTGTTGCAGGTAAATACAACATGTTTGATATTCACTAGGAAAACGCTAAAGTCCCGCCGCGTTGATGGATGAGCTTTTTTAAGTTTTTAGTTTGCGTGGGATATCTTTACTTTTGTAAGTGTTTTGCTTTACTGCCTATGCCTTGTAGGTGATTGTTGTCAAGTTTCTTTTGTTACTTGTCAAATGTTATTATTTACCGTAAAAAACTTATATTAAAAGCTTTATTTCTATAGATTCTGGCTAATTTTTTAAACTTTTTCTTTCAAAAGGTACTACATCACCATAACCTTAATGTCCATGTATAATATGAACGTTGTAGCCCCACCCGTTTGGTCAGAATCGGCCCAAATGGCACGAAAATATCGCACTAAACCGTAAAAACTTATATTAAAAGCTTTATTTCTATGGATTCTGGCTAATTTTTCCAACTTTTTCTTTCAAAAGGTACTACATTACCATAACCTTAATGTCCATATATAATATGAACGTTGTAGCCCACCCGTTTGGTCAGAATCGGCCCAAATGACACGAAAATATGGCACTAAAAATCGAAAAAAATCGTAAAAGTACGATATTCATGAGAAATATTTCATCGATTGTACCCAAAAACAATACACCTCTAAGTTCAGAGATTTCGAAGGTCCTGTCAAATTTACATCAAGATCGCTAATGCCGTTTGCCCGAAATCCTGCTAACAAACAGACAAAAATACAGAAAAAAAAAAAAAACAAACAAACAAACATTGGAGCTAAATTTTTTGGGGCGGTCATAAATTGAAGTCTTCGCTTCGCTCATCCAATAAAGACTCGACCATACCTTTCACAGAAGTGATGAACACTGAACAGGATTAACAGAGGAATAAATAATGAAATTCAACGGTACGGTATAAATTTTCAATTTTGAGGTCATTGATGGTTTGTTGTACAGTGGCGTCACATCCGCCTGCAGACTAATATCAATATGTATTGTGAAATAATGTTAATGTACTGCGCTGCTGCTAATATAAGTACAGTACTGAAGTTACTTTAGGAATATTTGCGGATTCCTCTTACTTGTTCTTTGTAGTAATACAGGTATATATTTAGTTACACTAACTAACGATAGGTGTTCTTTATTAACCTTGGAAAGGTCATGAATGATACCAAACCTACGCCAACGCAATTAAGTTTATTTCCAAATCGATTTTACCATGTACAAAAACACATTTACGAATTGTCAAATAGTTTATTAATAATGACTGCAATAGTGACGGCTGACTAGCTGCATCACTGCCAATCTTGGCAAAATTGCGCCAGTCTTTATATATCTTTGACTGCATCACTGCAAAACTTTGCAAAATTATTTGCAATATTAATCATAGTTTGCAAATGTTTTGCCAAGATTTGCAAGAATTCAGAGCGTGGCAGAGTGTTTGAAGTGTGCATTTTTTGCCAAAAATGCATTTACACGGGCAGAGGGAATTTTTATGAAGTTTGAAAAAATGCGCAAATGTAAAAATGGACATAAACTTGCCCCTTTTTATATCTTCGTGCCTATAAACGGGGTTTATCCGCAAATTTGAGGCCGAACCAAGGACAAATTGCAACAGAAGCGAATTTGGTATCATTGGATTCAGAAAAAAACACTGAATAACCCATAAAGAATCCACTAAAATCTCCATAGGGTGGGTTGGTCTAATCATCCCCTAAATGAAAATGTAATAAAATTGAATTTAAAAAATTGTATTGATGAAACCTAACAATTATGGTACAAAGTCAAAGCTTATTTAAGAATCTTTTGAGTAAAAAATATTTCAATTGCTTCAAATTAATTTTGTGGCCAGCAGAGGCCAATGAAAATAAAATTTGATTTTTCAATATCATTTGGTAAACGTCTTCTATTGGCACAGTATGTTTGATGGTCTCATGTTGTAAATAATTATAAATAGGCCTCACTTGTGACCATAACCTACGAGTATGCAGTGAAAAATAGTTTACTTATTTAGGAGCACTAAATCATGTACGTATATATAATTCACCGATAGAGTACTACGCATCGAGACTATAATTTGGGACGTACCTGGATCAAAACCCACACTTTAAAAACCTCCGTGGAGGTTTTTTTCATGGATTTCATTAAATAATATATTCAACAACATTTTAGATAAAGCCCCATGAAATAGCCCGTGGAGATTTTTTTATATCAACCAAATTCACACCCTATATGTAGTAGGCATAGAGGTTGTACACAGGAAGATTTTATTTCACAAAACCTATTACCTAGGTGCCAACTATAGGTCGCTGTACACTCGGGTACCTCGTAAAAAGCCACGTTTTGTGCATATTTAAAGTGTTTCCCAGCCGCCATGAAAGGTGAAATTAAAATTTAAATACGTCACATCTATGAAGATACCTGTCAACCCATGCCAACTTTGGTTGAGGTGCGAACGTTCCTTCCGAGTTAAAAATTGAATGAAAAATTATAAAAATCACTTTCTGTAACTTCTCTGACAGGGTACCTAATTCGTCAGTTTCGATTTCTTTCGATAATTCCAGTTAACTTTTTAAACTTTTTCTTCCACAAGGCACTATATTATAACTAAAACGTTAATGTCAATGTAAAATTCTTACGTTGTAGACAGTAGACACATCCGTTTGTTGAGAATCGCTGTGAAATCAAAACTGACGAATTAGGCACCTTGCAGAGGAGTTACAGAAAGTGATTTTGATAATTTTTCATCCCATTTTTAACTCAGAAGGAATGTTTGCAACCCAACCAAAATTGACATGGGTTGTCAGGTATTGAAAAAGCTATGATAATAACGTATTTAATTTTTCATTTCACGTTTCATGGCAGCTGGGAAACAAATTGAAAACGCGAAAAACGTGGCGTTTTTACGAGGTACCTGAGTGTACATACCTATAGCGGGCACCTAGGTAATAGGTTTTGTAAATTAAATTCTTCTCGTAGACAAACTAAATTCTACTACTAAAAGGGTGTGAATTTGTTTGAAATAACAAATCTAAGGTCCAGAATTTCAATGTCTAGTTAAAATTTATCTGCCAAGTTAGTCCTCTCAGTAAATATTTACAAGGCTTCATGATTGATGGTTGCCATAGTGAAAACAAGTTATGTGTCAGTTAGTCAGTTAAATTTACTTGCCACTTTAACTGGACATTGAAATACCGGGCTAAGGGCTATATTATTTTGGGGCTTTATCTAGAATTTTGTCGAATATTTTTTAAAAGTCAACTATACCTATTTGAAACTTTTTGGGGAACTTTTCCTGCTTCCAGTTTTCATCTGATAGTTATGCAATTTTGCGTCATTGTCAAGCAAAAAGAGAGTCACTCTTTTAAAGTGAAAGATTACTAAACATTATTGCGCAATATTCACAAATAAATACCGAAAATTACCAATTTTGATGATTTTACAAAAATACAAAATCCTTAAAAATCTATTTTTATTTATTTCGACTTTTTTGTGATGGTAAAAATAAATTTGCTTCTATCGAAGACTGTATATACATGACCATAACACATGTGCAAAGTGTGATAACAATCAGATAAAAACTGCGGCTTCATGAAAAGGTCCAGAAAAAATATACTGGTATTGCAGTCTATTAAGGAAATCAATGAGAAAACCTTCAGTAAGGGTTTTATAGTGTGGATTTTGAACCAGTTATGTCCCAAATCATAGCCTAAATGCGTAGTACGTGAGAAACCTCTATCGGTGAATGATATTATTACGCAACATGATTTCAGTGCGCCTAAACGTTAAGTAAACAGATTTTTTACTACATACTCGTAGGTTCATGGTTCTACAGATTGTAATAATAATTTTTTTCTGCCATGATTGACTAATACCTTATCAAGTGTTGCCTATTTACTAATTATTTACAATTTTGAGACAATCATCAAACATAATTGTGCCAATAGAAAAACGTTTACCAATTTATATTAAAAAATACATTGACCTTCAAAAATACACAAACAAAATTAATTTAAAACAATTAAAATATTTTCGATTCGAAAGACCCTTAAATAAGCTTTAATTACATACCATGGTTACTCGGTTTAAAAAATACCTGGTCTTTAAATTCAATTTGTATTACATTTTCATGTAGGGGTCCAGGGGATGATTAGACCCACCCACCCTATGGGGATTTTAGATGATTCTGTAGGGGTTATTTAGTGTTTTTTTTTTCTAAATCCAATGATACCAAATTTGCTTCTGTTGCAATTTGTTCTAGGTCAACTTAGATAGACCCCGGACTATAAGTATTTTGTAAAAATTGTCTCACTAAAACCTAACTTTACAAGAACTCTTCTTTAAAACTGTCTCATTCAAACCTAACCTTAGTCAACCGAATTAACCGAACCAAATAAAACATAATAAAACGTAAGTTTTTTATAACAAACCCTTACCTAACTTAAGTTGTCTAATGTCTAACGAAACCTTAGTTACCGACGGATTTAATCACATTGAGAACAAAATATCCGTCTTTCTTTCCCGTTGTCTTTCCCCGTTGCTTTCTGATGTATTCATGGATTCGTTAGAAACTTCAGTTTTACAAATTTGTCCTCTCAATCTACATCTTTGGTTAAGATATGTAGATGAAATCTAGTGTGTGTATAGGTGTACCCGTGTAGAAATGTTAATTATTTTTACTGACCTTAAGGGAACACTCCATTGCAGTAGCCAAAATCCACAGTTTTTGCGCTACAAACACAATTTTTGGTGTGGGCAATGACAACACCTTTAAAAATTGGTCAAACGATTTTTTTATTTTTTGGGGGGCTTATGTTATGCACCCTTGATTTTTTTCATTGTTTTTTAATTGGTAGAAAAAACAAAACTTTTTTCCTTTTGTACCGATTGTTGTGAAATTTAACATGTTCCTTGTTTTGACATAACCAAAGACAATTGTGCATGGTTTTTGTTTATTTTTCATTTTTTTGCTGCTAATGTTATGCATTTTGAATAATGAATTTAATAAATTACAGTTCAGATAGAAATTTACTATTACATTTTAGCCAAAGTTATTTATATATCTTAAAACGCATGCACAATTGTGTCTATTTATGTCCAAGTAATAAAACAAAACCAAAATAAGCTTATTCGGACAAGTGGTACAGAAGAAGACAGTTTTTAAGTTCCAAAAGTGTGCTAAAAATATTATCCAGTAAAATTGTTTTAAAGATTTTTTACCCTAAAATTACCATAATTTTGTATTATTATGGTAATATATGCCCCAGGTATGTTAAAAACTATCTACTCTAAAGGTTTCATAAAAGTAATTAACTTAATTAATAAGTAATCAAAAAATTAATATATTGATTAAGTTATGACCCTAACTAACTAAATTTATAAGAAAATGGCAACAAAAAATCGCATTTCCGAGCGCGCAATAACTTAAACAAATTATTTATTTAATTGGAGGCGTGTTAGCCCATTGATGTTAGTATTTCAAAAGTATAATACTTAAAGAGTAAATAAAAGTTATAAAAAAATCAGGTCAAAGGGTAGTTTTGTTTTGTCAGTATTTTCAGTGGAGTATTCCCTTAATGCTCAACATCGTAACATTAAAGGGGTATTTAACCGCTAAAATCAAAAAATATATTTCATTCAGGCTTCCTTGTAATGAATTTCGCAATCAACAGAAAAATTATTGGGGCCACCATGACCTCCCAAAAAATAGTCAAACATGACATTTTTCGAGCTAGGTCCCATCGGCAAAAATTTCCCATAAGAAATAACTTGGGGACGATCTTTATGCCCCGTGACCTTGAAGGATTTTGATCCAAAAAAATATTGGCTATTATTGACGTACTCGATAGCCTTTTCTGTAAATTCTCTATATTTTGTTTTGTTATTTGGACAAGTAGTTCGGTCAAAATATGCTGATTACCAAGATGGGGTGTGATTTTGGAATGCATATTTTTGCGTGTTTGAGGGTATATTTGGGCACAGTTTCAAGACACGATGTTATAAAGGGGCATTTTAGATTGGTACTATGCTCTAGTATCTATGTGGACCAAAAAAGAAGTAGGTTAAAGCCGATTTAGGAAATTTTCCAAAACACCAATTTTCGCCAATTTCTGGATCAAAAAAATTAAAAAATTCGTGTTAAATCACAGTTACAAGATATAATTTTTTAAACGGTCACGTGGTAAAAAATAATTTTTGGGGTTTTTAGGCCCTTTAAATTCACCTTTTAGAAAAAGGACGTCGTTCCTAGATGTGAACATACCAAAATATCGAGATCACATGACTACTACGGTGTACAGGAAACCGGCACACACAGATCAGTACATCAGAGCTAAATCTTGTCATCGTGCTCATGTTAAGGAAGGCTTTGTCAAATGATTTGTCTCCCGAGCACATTCAACTTTTCCATATTATGGACTCTATGGAACGGAATGGTTATGTCACAAATTGGTCAAAAGCATTATGTTTCCCAAAACCTGATGATGACTAGTTACCTCTTGACCAATTTCTTAAGTAATCAAGCCGAAAGTACTAAACACCATTGGCATAGAGTACTTTCCAAATCTTTGTGAGAAGATGAGGATAATAATCCCAGTAAACACAGTCCCTCCTAAGTCCCTCCTTTTTAAAGACTTATTGCGTCCTTTATAGGACCTCCTTAAAAGTACGTAAAACGTACAGAGTAAGTACATCCTTATTAGGCCCTCCTTAGCGGGATGAATAAAGTACATCTTTTTTACATCTTTTTAAGGCTCTGTTTGTTGCGAGCAAGAGGATGCTTAATATTACTTTGGCTTTGTGTTTGTGTTTCATAACAAAAACATGATTTTTTTGTTATTCCATTAAATCATGAACAGAATTACGTTTAAATAGAAAATCCTTTTTAGAGACTTTTTGCATCCTTTTTAGGAGCTCCTAAAAAGTACGTAGAAATGCCCGCCTGAGTACGTCCAAATAAGTCGTCCTCCTCCTCCTATTTTAAGGCTCTCGATTCACTTTAGTTTGTATAGGAACTTTATATCCAAAGTATATAGACCGGTGTAGCAGGGACTGGATACCCCCGGGATGGAATACCCCCCGGTATCCCAGCTCTAGGGATGGGATACCCCCCCGGTATCCTAGCCCTAGGGCTGGAGTACCCCACGCAGGGATGGAATACCCCCCACGATATAACGTGTAATGAGACAAAAGGGGGTACTTGGTCCCTAGGGATGGAATACCCCCCACGATATAAAGTGTATAAAGACAGAAGGGGGTACTTGGTCCCTAGGGATGGAATACCCCCCACGATATAACGTGTAAAAAGACAGACGGGGGGACTTGGTCGCTAGGGGTGGATAATTTCAACAATATAACGTGTATAAAGACAGAAGGGGGTTCACTTGGTCTAGGGAACAAATACTCCATTTCGTCTTTTTACGCGACATATCATGGGCGTATCACATCCCTAGGGACCAAGTACCCCCTTCTGTCTTTATACACGTTATATCGTGGGGGGTATTCCATCCCTAGGGACCAAGTACCCCCTTTGTCTTTATGCACGTTATATCGTGGGGGGAGATATTCTATCCCTAGGGACCAAGTACCCCCTTTTGTCTCATTACACGTTATATCGAGGGGGGTATTCCATCCCTGCGTGGGGTACTCCAGCCCTAGGGCTAGGATACCGGGGGGGTATCCCATCCCTAGAGCTGGGTTACCGGGAGTATCTCATCCCTAGAGCTGGGATACCGGGGGGTATTCCATCCCGGGGGTATCCAGTCCCTGCTACACCGGAAACCAACCATTAGTGAGACCCTCCCCCCCCCCCCCTGCGGAGAAATGGAGACCCATATAGTATGTAAGGGTAGTTATTTTGGAGTAGAATCCACTTGTTGGCCAGTTGGCCAGTGGTGGGTGCGGGGGTACAGGAGTGCCTAAAAGGTCAATTGTGCTGTTTTTTGTAACTGTTTTTATTTTTTTAGGGCCAAACCGTTGAACAAAATCTATTTTTGACTTTTGATTCGTGTAAGGAATAAAAAATAGAATTTTTTTACATATTTTTTATTTTCTTGTATGTACCGGAAATAACTTTTTGAGTTTTCCAAAATCAAAGTCAAAATGGACCCAGATTGCCCGTTTTGGTTAAAACTGATAAATTATGTTAGGGTGAACCATTTGTTAGTAGAAATCCACTTGTTGGCTAGTTCGCCAGTTGTGGGTGCGGCGTACAGGGCCGTCCAAAAAGTAAAATTTTGGGGATGATTTTCATCTGTTTACTTTTTTATGCCAAATCGTTTGACAAAATCTATTTTGGACTTTAGATTCGTGTAAGGATTTGAAAATAAAATGTTAAGCATATTTTTATTTTCTCGTATGTCCGGAAATAACAATTTTGAGTTTTCCAAAATCGAAGTCAAAATAGCCCCAAATTGCCCGTTTCGGTTAAACTGCAAAATCGGTAGGTTTAATATTATTCGTGGTTAGTTTTTA